>JARFYF010014060.1:0-14072 GCA_030265395.1 Rhina ancylostomus | reverse complement strand
GTCCATATAGGCAACATTCTCTGCCCTACCCTCATCTGTCCTCTTGGTTACCGCCTCAAAGAACTCCAAGAGATTTGTCAGACACAACTTCCCCTGCACAAAGCTGTGCTGACTGTCCCTGTCTCTCCAAATATTGACCTTGTCCCCTCAGAATCCCCTCCAGCAACTTACCCAGAACCGATGTCAGACTCACTGTCCTGTAGTTTCCTGGCTTGTTTTTACTATCCTTTTTAAACAATGGTACCACACCAGCCACTCTCCAGAACCTCACCTGTAGCCATAGATGAAGCAAAAATCTCTGCAAGGGCCTCTACAATTTCTTCTCTAGCTTCCCACCAGGTACAAGAATGCACTTGGTCAGGTCCTAGGGATTTGTCCACCTTAATGCATTTTAAGGCCTCCAATACCTCCTCCCTGCTAAATCATATGTGGTCCAACACCACACCACTCATTTCCCCCATTTTTTTAGCTTCCATCCATTTTCTCCACAGTAAAAACTGAAGAGAAATATTCATTAAAAATCTCTCCCATTTCCTTGGGTTCCACACACAGATGATCATGCTGACCACCCTTTTACTCTTAATATACCTATAGAATCTTTTGGCATTTTTGTCTCACCTTACCTGCTAGATCCTTCTCATATATTTCTTTTGTCCTCCTAACTTATCTCTTAAATGCACTCCTACACTTCTGCAAGTCCTTGTCTTCCTGAAAGATCCCAGGACGTCTCAGAATATCATCTAATGTAGCCAAGGAGGCAACTTTCTGATCAACAGCTAATGTACTCTCTCAGCTAATTAATCAGTACTCCTCATGTTGAAAACTATTGGGAACAAGCACTAAGGGTGACAAGCGCAAAAAATGTTCTCTAGGTGGGATCTTCATTGTCTATCATCAAGTGTTTCTCAATAACACCACCACTCTCCAAGCTAGCTGGGTCCTGAAGCACATGTCTACTGGACTAAGTCTGTGGCATGTAATGAGTATGGGGAAATAACTTGTTTGACTTCATTGACCCCCCTGTCATGAATGCATCTGGCCATGATATTATTTGCAGGAGGTACCACTGTATAATCCTCATGGAGACAAAGTACAATAACACTGAGGATATCTTCTACCATGTTGTGTGGAATCATCACTGTGATAAGTTGGCTGGATCCAGTTCAGATTTAGCAGCCAAAAATTGGGCATCGGTGAAATGCAGTGGTCACAAGTAGCAGATGAATTGCACACTATCCTAATCTATAAGCTCATGGCTCAGCATAATCTTCTCTCTACAATTCTTATCAAACCAGGGAACCAACCATGGTTCAATGCGAAGTGGAGAAAAGCCTGCCAGGAACAGCACCTGGGACACAAAAGGTGAAGTGCCAACCTGGTGACGCCTCAATATAGGACTGCCAGCACATAGTCAATAGTTGAAGCAAAATGATTGGCAATCCCACCATAAAAGGCTAACAGGAGTAGAAGGTTCAATACACATCCTTCAGTGATGTTAGAGTGCAACATGTGAGAATAAAAGATAAGTGTCGGGTGTTTAGACCATCTTCAGCCAGAATCCCATGGATTGTCCTTCTCAGCCTCCCTCCAAGGTTTCTACCACCACAGGTGCCAGTCTTCAACAAACATGATTCATTCCATCTGATATTAAGAAAGCTCTGAGTGCACTGAAGACAGCAAAGGCATCCCAGCTGTAGCAGTGAAGACCCATGCAAAACTAACTGTACCTCCTGATAAGGTATTCCAGTTGAAAGGATC
Organism: Rhina ancylostomus; assembly: GCA_030265395.1. Lineage (NCBI taxonomy): Eukaryota > Metazoa > Chordata > Chondrichthyes > Rhinopristiformes > Rhinidae > Rhina > Rhina ancylostomus. Next base: position 12,314 of record JARFYF010014060.1, on the reverse strand, counting down.
AGATGAGAGGCTCTATCATTCTATAGTGATGTATTTGTTTTACAAATATACTTTGTTCATAATAATACTTACAAGCCATCCTTGGGTAATGAATGGGTTCCATTTTACAGACGTCCTTAAGTCAATTTTGTCCATAAGTCAGATGATAGACAAAACTCACTTGATGGTAACCACACCTCCACAGTGTTGTAAAGAATGGCATCAAAAACTCATAAGACTGATTAGAAAAAGCAATTCCTAAAAATAGAGAGGGAGGGAAAACTAGTTTTGTTGTTCGTAGGAATGGACGTATGTACGAATGTCAGACTTTTGAATTTAATAATATTATGAGAGCTCATTCGTACAGGTGAGCACAGGTGTCCGTAATTTGGGTGTTCATAACCCGGGGATGGCCTCTACACAGTAAATACAACTGGTACATGTGTTTCCTACATTCACTGTATCATCGAATCAATACATTTGCTTAAGTGTGTCAATGTCACTCATGTTTCCTCCTTAAACAATAAACCCATGAATTATTTCAGAGGTTATTATCCAGGGCCCAGCCCTTCAGCATCCAGTGGTGTCAGGACCCTAGACTGTGGCAGCTGCACCAAGCTTCACTGCATCCCTCAGCACATACCCCTGAACCTTGGAATGTGCCAGTTGACAATGTTCAGTTATGGACATCTCTTTACACAGGAAGACCCACAAGTTTCAGGCAGACTAAAGTCCCTTTCACCGAATTGATGATCTTCCAGCAGTAGCTGATGTTTATCCCAGTTTGCAGATTTTGATCCCAGTAAACTTAACTAATTAGTTTAATTTAAATAATAAATCAAAGTCTCATCTGCCCATATTGGTAGCATCTCACCTCTGACTCAGATGGTTGTGGGTTCAAATTTCATTCCAGGAACTTAAGCAAAAACAAACTAGGGAGATAATACATGAAATTTTTTTAAAATGCTGATGCTGTAAATCTGAAATAAAAACAGAAAATTCTGGAAACACTCAGCAGGTCAGGAAGCATCTGTGAAAAGAGAAAGAGTTAATATTTCAGATCCTCTTTGAAAATCCCCAGAGATTTTCTGCTGGGATAATGATACTGTCCAGTACTGAGGGAGTGGTGTATGGCTGGAGTAACATACTTCAGATGAGGTGTTAAAAAGAAAGCTGGACCTGTCCTCTCAGGAGGAAGCAAAAGGTGACATGGCGCTGCTTACACCTCAACAATTATACCTCAGTTAACATGACAAAATCAGGTAATCTGGCTGTCATCCCATTGGGAATTTGGCTATAATATTTGCAATATGTAAGTGGATTTCAGAGGCATTTCATTGGCTGTAAACCACTTTGGAATAACCTGAGGCCTTGAAAGGTACCACAAAAATGCAAGTTTTTCTTTCTTTTTTAAAGAAGGTCAGAACTATTCAGAGCAGCACCAGTTGCTCATGAGTGCCCATGGAGATTGAAAGTTGGAGATAATATTGTCGTCATACCTTTAATTTACAGATTCTGAACTACATAAGTTTAACTGATAAAGCTTACTTAATCTTCTTAATAATTAAATTTAAATAACAATCTTAAGCATTGACTGTGGCTCAAGGGGCAGCAATCTTACTTCTGATTCTAAAGCTTGTAGATTTAAGCTGCACACAAAATTCTAGGGTGACATTACTGGAGTACTGCGGTAGTATGTTTGGATTGAAATTTTAAATGGTGGCCCACTATCCTGTGTCATTGCTAATTTAGTAAAATCATACTTTGGTACAAAAGCACTGTTAGTTGCAAAGTCTTTGTACCACCCCAGATTAGCTTCCCCCCCTCATTATATAATGCTTATTTTGTCAGAGGTGATATGTTATACAGAGAGAATGCACATTTTTACAAGCTGTAAATGTTCCACTCAAATATTTAAAGATATGTACTTGTTCTATAACATCAACAGCTTCCTGTAGCATTGTGATTAATCTGCTTCCTAGAGAATTCCAGTGGCTAAAGCCAGAACACCAAATGCAGTCAGATTTCTGATGTAAACAAGGGGAAAAAGTTTAGTTTTTGTTTGGCTCATTCTAAAAAAATGTGGTGTTCCTCCAATGACATAATACTTAATTACAATAAATTAAGAGGACCTGAGACTGCAGACAGCCCTAAGTTTAAACCTGGCTTTAGTTTATATCAACTGTGGCAGCAGGGGAGGATTGCAATTGCCACAATGGCCCCAAGCTAGGAAGGGGAGGTTAAAAAAAAGTCAGGCAGGGTTCTTACTCCCACTGTGCTTAACCACAGAGTGTAATTGCCTGTTGATATTCACCACCCTGACCCACACAAAGAACAACTGAATACCTGAGGAAGCAAGGAAGGTTGTGGTGCTGAGAGAATGAGGGGTTGCGTGGGGGTGCGATGAAAGGTGCGATTGATATGTGAAGTTGTTAGCTTTGGTAGAGAATGACAAGGGGAGCAGGACGAAAGCAAAGTCAAATGTATACGTATACATACAGGATTAATAGATTTTTGTCTCTTCCCATAGCGCTGACCGACTATCCATCAACCCACCCCCAATTTTGAGCAAAGAAGTATACTTGAATTTAAACTCTAATTTTCTGCAACTACATTTTCACGAGGAATGCATTTTTCCCAGTCACATGCTGGCATCTATATTGCCTTTTCAATATTCAAAATTTGTCAAAGAGTTTGCAAACTTGGAGAGTTTGCAGAAGAGGAATTGTAATCAAGCTGTGTATTCAGGAGGAAATTTGCTTTCTAGATTTTTGCCTTTGTCTGAGTACGTGAAACTCTCCAAATGGTTCCCACGTTGCCTGGGAAGAAGGAGTTAAATAGGTAATTTTGCCCTTCTCTTTATACCTAGCACACCCTTCCCCACACCCACCACCTGCTGTTAAAAACACACTATACAATGAGTCTCAGCCGCAGACTTGGCAGATGTGAAGATGCCCAGAGGTCTCTCAGATGTTTTGCTCCTAGGTCACGTGGGGGCACCAGGAAAAGGGGGAAAATTATTGAGGAATTTCAAAGGTCACTTCTGGACAAAAATAGTGAAAATTGCACACATGTCAAGTAATAACAAAAATAATGACTTGTCTGAAGTCTGGCTCTTGGGCCTCTGAGAACGGGGGAAGTTAGTTTCAAAGAGGTCTTGGGTGGGGGAGGTAAAAATAGGACTTCAATGGAAAAGAAAGCCTTTTGGTTTATAACCTTTTGAATATACTATGCACTGCTCAATCCATCCTTTGCTAAATGGCCAGTCATATTACAGCTTGTCTTCATATAAGGAAAGTTTATAAAATTTGCTATGAGGTAAAATGTGTAACTAATTTAAGTGTGAAGTTGCAAAACTGATAAGAATTAAAATTTTAGCAAATACAGTGAGATCACCTTGAGGATGGAAACTGAAATCACTTCAGCTCGAGTCAGCATGAGTGATGCACAATTTTGAATGTTGCTTTTAACAGCAGCTTCTTTTAGCTTTTACCAATGTTAAAGAGAAATAGGAATTTTCCTGAACAGTGGATACAATTCCACTCACCAGAGGAAGAATGCACTTTTGAAACTCAGTCCTGCATAATTACACAGGCTGACCTTTCCAGGCAGGTAATGTTCACAGACCTATGCCATTAGTTTCACTAATCCCTGTACTAACAATCAGGGTAAACTACTTTCTTACAAAGAGTACTGACTTTTTTATGAAATTGAACATTTTATTATGAGGGAACAATGTTTTTCGTTTATTGGAAGGTCAGATCATTCATCCAGAAAAGATAATGAATAGGAATTATGTTTTCCGACTAGGAAGAAATTGAAATGTCAGAAGGCACAGAAGTATATGTTGCTGTTGGGTTATTTGCCAGAAAGCATACTGCCCATGCTCCCAATTGAAAAGTAGTATGTGGCACTGGTGCGAGGATAACATGAGGAAGGAAATATCTTTAAAAAATTAACTATAGAGCAAAATTCCTTATGAAACTCACCCAGCAATCATCTAGAATGAAGCTCAGCTGCAGTGCCTCCATCAGCTCAAATGGTTTACTTAAATTCACATAAAGATTTAGATAAAAGTGCTGGAAAGGGCCTGTGGATGCATAGTTTGGGTCTTGAGTCTGTAGGGGAGGCGGTGGGTGCGCAGAGATGGCAGGTGAAGAGGGGGAGTAGGGGGAAGAGATGAAGGTGACTTACCTGCATGTGTGAGGTTGGATAGTTGACAATTCATTTTTTGGGGGGGGTGGTAGGCATTGTTTTCAAGGTTAGCATTTGTGGCACATCCTTAATTGCCCTGGAGAAGGTGGTGGTGAGCTACTGCAGTTCTTCTAGTGAAGGTAGTCCCACAATACTTTTGCGCTGGGAGTTCCAGGACTTAGACCTAATGATGATGAAGGATTAGCAATGTATTTCCAAGCGAGGATGTTGTGCAACTTGGAAGGGAACGTGCATGAGGTGGTAGTCCTATGAGGCTTCTGTCCTTGTCTTCCCTGGTGGTAGAGGTCATAGATTTGGGAGGTGCTTTCAAAGCAGCCTAGGTGAGTAAATAAAATGCATCTTGTTGAAGGTTCACACTGCCGCCATTGTGTGCTGGTGGTGGAGGAAATGAATGTGTTGTAGTTGCCATTCAAATGAGTTGCTTTGCCATGGATGGGATTATATTTCTGAAGTGTTGTTGGAGCTGCACTCACCCAGGCGTCATGCTCCTGACTTGTACCTTGCAGATGGTGGAAGGACTTTGGGGTGTCAGGGTGTGACTCACTTGCAACAGGATACCCAGCCTCTGATCTGTTCTTGTTCCCACTGTATTGATAGGGTTGGTCCAAATGAGTTTCTGGTCACTGGTGACCCCCCCAGAATTTTGATAGTGAATGATAATACTGGTGATTATCAAGGGTAGGTAGAGATTATGGAGATGGAAATTTTACTAGTTTCCAGAGGAAAGAGCAATGTCCGGACTGGAGTTCAAAGTGTCTGGAAGTGGTGGGGGTTAGAATATGAAAGGAGAGGGGCAGCCTATGCACTGCAATCCCTCATATAAGAAAGTAAAGGGAAAGAGTTAAAAATAAAAGAGAATGCAAAGAGTTAACTGGATGTCATCACTTAGTGGTTATAATTAATCAATGTTGAGTTTTGCTAACTAAGATATAAAAGCAATACAATTAATCAAGTAAAACCCAAAGGGTTTAAAGTATGAGTGACAATGTAAGGAATAAATAAATAATTTTATTGAACTCTTTTTTTTCTTCTGAAATATGGATTATGATAATATTTAACATTAATAGCCAATAATCTATTGCAGTAGAGAATCTAATAGTGGCCTACATAGAGCTAATTAACCATGCTCTTACATGATTAGGTTTTTGATATTTTTGGTTGGCAATTTGCTGAACATGAGCTGACAAGGTCACATTGAAGAAAACAACTCACCTCGAACCTGAGTGAACAGGCCAAGCAACACCTTATATCTTTTATCAGTCAGACTGAAGAGGAGTGCAGATACCGACACAAGGATTGAGAAGGAAGTGCAAATTAAAGGGAGAGGAAGTATTACAATATTGAATTAGGTGCAGAAAGAGAATTAAAGAATAGAGAAGAAAGATTGGTTTAAGAGAAAGATAGTGAAAAAGAGAGAGAAAGGAAAAGTGGAAGATAGTGGGCTAGAAATTCATTCAGACAGCTCTGAAAAATGGCATTGTGCTGTTGAAAATTGGCTTTTCCCAACTTAGAGTACTTTTGTGCATATTGCTGACTGTCTGGAAATTTGTGTGCCGAGATTTTGGTGAGATTTTTGATCTCTCTAGTACATTGTTTCCAGTATAAAACTCCCACAAAATGATATCAATGGTAGTCCAACATGCAAAATGCATTTGCACCGAAATATACAACCACACTGGTCTGAAAAATGACAGTCCTTATCTACTTGTACAACAACTGGGTTTTACTAACTCCTTTTCCTCTGAAAACAAGCTATTTAGCTGCAACACACAAACTGCTTTCTGATTACTTGCTGAGTTTTGCGACCACTTGCAACTTCAGATGCAATCTCGGTTGTGCCTAGACTGCTTTGCCAAGCCAAGTCATGATCACGGTCATTCTCAGCTTCCTATCTTCAGGATCATTTCAGACTGCTGCTGCTGATATCTGCTACATCTCACAATTTGCAGAATTCCCAAAAGACTGCACTCATGCCAACCTATTACCCTTGAAAACATCAGTGCGTGTCCTGTGGGTGTTGTCTTTTACCAGCCTCTCTGTGACCCTTTGATTCCTTGGGTATACTTTCTCACCTTCACCCCCACTCCACCCCCATCACTGCAGCAACCATTCAGGAGCAGCAACCCCAGAAGCTGCAAGAATGAAACTTGTTACACGAGGAAAACCCACAACACTAGTCTGTGAACTTTGCAATTGAAGTACTCAATCTTTATGTGCACTTAATAAACACTATGATCCATGATGTAGTTTTAATGTCAAAATAAATTGGGGTTGTCACTTGTACAGAGGTACAGTGAAGAACTTGTCTTGCATACCGTTTGTACAGATCAATTTATTACACAGTGCATTGAGGTAGTACAGAGTGCACGGAGGTAGTACAGGGTAAAACCAATAACAGAATACACAGTAAAGTGTCACAGCTACAGGGAAGTGCATTCCAGGTAGACAATAAGGTGCAAGGTCATAACAAGGCAGATTGTGAAGTCAAGAGTCCATATCATCTTTTCAGGAAACCATTCAATAGTCTTATCACCATGGGATAGAAGCTGTCCTTGAGCCTGGTGGTATGCGCCCTCAGGCTCCTGTATCTTCTGCCTGATGAGAGAGGAGAGAAGAGAGAATGACCCAGGTGGGTGGGGTCTTTGATTATGTTGGCTGCTTCACCAAGGCAGAGAGAGGTAAATGTTATCACTTTGCACTTTCCAACCACAATTAAACACCGAAGAAATGAGACTCAGACTTTGAACAGTTAATTAAGAGACTATCAAGAAACACATTACTAAACGGAGCATTGACTGAAATGGACAAGAATATCTATGATGGGAATTGCTCCCATCTACAGTAAAACATCAATAATCTGCTTTCTGATCATTCAGAAATCCTGATTGTTCGACATCCGGGTCACCAGATAATGTTTGCCTCATTCCATTCTGACTCACTGGGGCCTCGATTCCCACACTCCCTTCCAATAGTGACAGGCTCCAGTTCTCACACTTTCTTCCTGCTGACCAATGCCCCATTTCCCCGCGCTCCCTTTCAACCTGCCAGGACCTCACTTCCCACAGTCCCATTCAGCTCACCAGGTCCATATAACAGTTACCAGGTTCACTGGTAAATTTACTATAATTTACTGTGGAACATCTAAAAAGAGTGAACTAAAAATGTGGTGGTGGTTGGTGGGTATTAATAGGGAATAACATTCAGTAGTCCAGAAAATCGGCTAATCTGGCATCACCAATGTTTTGAGTATGTCAGATTATCAGAGTTTTACTGTGCTGTACAAATGCAGCAGCTTCATGCTGTTCAAAGCAGTTTGGTGGTAATCCAAGGAGCTAGAGGACATTTTTGTGAAGCTAAAGATACAGCAGTGCAAATTCAACAACAATTTTATAGTCCTGCATTCAATCATTCATCTGTCCTAACTGAAGGAGTGTAGTTTTTGCACAAAAACAGGCTAATTTGCCATGCATTCACCATTTCTTTAACTACAAATCACAGGCAACATATGCATGTATGAACAGTGTGAAGAAGAAGAGTAAATACAGTCCTGATTTTAGCCCAGCATCAACAAGTATTATAGGTAGGTAGTATCACAATGGATCTTTGCTCCATTCTTGATACGCACCTGTCCCATACCACTTTAACCACAGGGAATCTGATATAGTATGGGCTGCCTATCCCCACAAAATATTGGCCAAATGGGAAATCTTTAATACAGTGACCTCATGGGGCTGATGCTGCAATTTTAATAATAGGATTGGGAGCCAAGGAAATGCTGGCAACAACCAGCCCGAAGCCAGTAGTTCTCCAGATAAGTATTTAATTTCAGCTCCTTCTGATTCAGAAGGAGCAGGAATGTTTCACATGCATCATTATGAAAATCCTGAATCTCCTTGCTATTCCATACACACCATTCTCACTTTCTTTGGGAAATCAAGTCTTGTGCTCCATGTCTTGTGTTCAGCCAGTTGAGTTACACCAGATTTTCAGCTAGTCAGAAAGAGAGGAACAACTAACATGACGGGAATCAAAACATTATTGACTAATGGAGCAGCAGTGAATGCAGCAATTGATAAATCTTTGCTGTAGACAGTTGTCCTTCAGTCACCTTCCTCACCTTGGAAAAGGCTTCTCTCAGAGCCTGCACCTTCAGGAGAGGAAGGGAAGTAAGTGAAGAAAATGAGAAATCCTTTCCAAGGTGAGGAAGGTGCCTTCTGCAAGTTGACCATTGTTGTTATGTAAACCAATACAGCTACTGTATGTCATGATTTTAAAACTTTATGTATACAGGACAGTAACAGGCCCTTTCGGACCAATGAGCCACCCAATTACACCCATGTTAACCTGATAACCCGTACATGTTTGGAATGTGGGAGTAGACCGGAGCACCCGGAGGAAACCCATGCAGACACAGGAAGAACTTAACTGCTTACAGACACCGGTGGGAATTGAACCCTAATTGCTGGCACTGTAACAGCTCTACACTAACCACTATGCTACTGTGCTGCCCACCGAATGTTAGTTGTGAGGATAACAGGGATAAGAAACTATTTGGGAGGTCATTTCATTTCTATCATGTTGAAACTTGAATGTGTACCCAACTGAATTCTGAAAGTGAGCAAGAATGATGCCAGAATTCACCTCTTTCATGATCAGTGCAAGGAATGCTCATTTGACCCTTTGTTCAGCGCTGCTTTGAGATTTGTGAATCCTGCTGCTCACCTGCCAAAACAATGAACAAATTCACAATGCCAGGTGAGAGAGGTCGGATGGACAAATGTCTTTTCACTTGTAAAATCCATCAAATGCGATGGATCAGCATAGATCACCAGCATAGCCTTATCCAATAACCACACATGGACACTGTCTTGAAGAAGTTCTGGATAAACATCAAGAACAAATGATAGACGATTCTTCCTTCCCTGTACTTGGGCATTCAAATCATCTGCAGCATCCCGACTGTTGATCTTGATACAGTAAGCTAACAATGCAGATCAAACCTAATGTTTCAAAATATCAGAAAATAAAACACAAGAAAAATCAGTGCCAAATATCTGGGTGGTATATTGCATTCATATTCAACAACATGCGCCATATGAGAATTAAATTATGTCATCCAATTACCCATTCAACATATACAGTACTTCATAAAGATATGCCAGGTTTGGTCAGAAAGCCAAAATCCTACTAAAGGTCAAGTGAAAGGAAAAAGAAATCTAGGTTGGAATTCATTGGAAAATGAATGGGAAGATTTTTATTTAACCTTTAAAAGGAAATAGAATCGACAGTGTACCACTAACCCAGGACCTACAGCATTCATAGTATTAGAAGAAAACTTCTCAATAAATGCCAGGTGGGAAGAATGTTCGATGAGACAAACATCAAAAGGTTAAAAATTAACAGAAACAGCAGAAACTTACAAGATTCCTTTTATTAATACAGAGAATTGAGGCAGAATTAGGCATGGTACAAATAATGTCCTGTCCATCCCCCCACTTCTCCCTCATCTCTTCCCATTCTCCTTAGAGATGACCACACACTAATAGTGACTGCCAACAATCTTAATGTTATTCAAGGACCATAATTCTCTGACTCATTGAAGAACTCCGAGCTTTTACATCCACACAGTTAATAGAGACATTACACATGAACATATCTCTTGGCAAACCTCATCTGTTTCATACTGAATACACCAAATATACAAAATTTTAACTGAATCTTAATGCAATAAATTGAGATGCATTGAGAAGACATGGCTATATGTACAGAAATTCTGCATGTAACATTCACACAGAACAGTCTTAAATTTTGTTCAGCTATATCAACTTAGATTTTTAAAACGTAACTACTTATAAAATTATTAATATCAAAGTTTCAAATGTACAAAAAGGGAACATTCGTGCATTATTTTTCTGAGAAAAGAATCCACGAGGAATCAGGAACTATTATTAACCTACAGTACAAGTGAACATCCCCCATGTGATTCTGTTCATTGTTACTGAGAAAATATCTTTTGTGTGACTTAGAAACAAACCAGACAGCCAGAATAACGTTAACCCTCATGGTGACACCATCCACAGTGCTACCATATGCTGGGAACATGCTCACTTTCTCTGTTTCTACAGTTGAAACTGAAGGACTGTATTATGATTCTTGGGCAGAGCGTATCTGAGGCCTATTTAGAACATCAACACCATCAATCACATCGTGCAGCAGAGACCAGCTGGATGAACCTTGGCTGTCATGCTGGGTTATTTGTCATCTGGTCATGTCTGCTGTGCACATAACACTCCTTCAGTCCCAGAACAATTTTCTTTACTCCAAAATATCCCACTTGATTCAGGAAACACATGATTAATAAAGCAGAAGAGTTTAAAGATGAAGGTCAAAGCAAAGACTCTAAGCCAAATACAATGCTTATACATGTTTGATTCAGATCAGATTTCATTAATCATTTGTGAATTACTAGTTTATTTCCTTCTATTGTATCTAAATAAGACTAAAAAACAAAATGAGGCAAGCATGGTGAGAAAAGCATTTTCCTTTCAAATAAATTAATTAGAATTAAAATAACAAAAGACTATTTTTCACCAAACATCTTCAAAATATCATCTACATATTTTACTATTTAATTTAGTGTAATTACCAAAAAAAAATTACCAACCTAATCAACTTGATTCAAAACTCCCAATTAGCTTCACTTCTTTATATATATTCTTCTACAGGATGTGGCTCCCACAGGAGGGCCAATATTTATTGTCCACCCCAAATTGTCCTCAAAATGAATGGCTTGCCAAGATTTTTCAAAGGGTTAGTCACACTGCTGTTGATTTGGCATCACAGAAAAGGTAAAAGCAACAAGTTTTCTTCTCTGAACTGAAGAGTATTAGTGAACCAAATAGGATTTTAAGAACATATATGTCACCATTAATGAAAACAGCTTTCTATTACAACTTTGTACAAATTAACTGAATTTAGCTTGCTCTAATTTCATGATGGGATTTGAAACCATGTCTCCAGATAATTAGCCCAGGCTGTTGGATTCTCTTCTCTTAGATAGTCCCTTGGGTTGAGGGTGAATTGCCTCCACTCCAGTTCTGTGGGTTCTGAGGTGTGTGATGAGGCCAAGATGGGACCCACAAACTCTGCTGCGGGTGCAGCAGGAGGTCCTTGATGTGACAGAGGCGAATGGGAGATTTGGGAGTTGTTGCCATTCCTTCAGCCATTTAGGCTGGGCTTCTGTGCTCCTGGCGAGTGGACTTAAAGAGTCTCAGTGCCATCTCAAACATTCCTTTTGTACTCTGAGCAGTCACAGGCTGGGGATTCCTTTGAGTCAGTGAGGAGGTTACTCTGTTTTCAAGGAGACTTTGAATATACCTTTGAAGTTTTTTTTCTATCCACCTGGTCATGATGGAAATAGTGGTTGAATGCCTGATATGTAAGGCAATTGAATGACATGCACTGCCTGTTGGAGCCAACTAAGGTTAATACAGCTTCAATTCTGTGCATTTGGCCTGGAGAGGATAGTGATACTGGGTTACTTATCTTGCCAGTGGATTTTGTGGAGATGTCAAAGATGAGATTGTGAATTTGTGACTGAACATTCTCTTTGTCAAGTTTTAGAAGCTTCAACAGAAATGTCATCTACTCTTGAGATCTTGCTGTTTTTCATTTGACAAGTGGCCTCTTGTTGATTTCGACTGGTGATGAGATTGAACTGAATGGTTTGCTGTGAGATAGAATGAAGGACAGAGTCATAGTTAAGGAACTTTTTAAGGTGTTCCATCCAGCAGACATTGACTGCCTCCCAATCCTTGAAAAGCATTCATCCATTCTTGGCTCTCAGTAGGGTTGGGACTTGAGTATCTCCAAGATTAGATGGCCTTAATACTGCTGAAGAATCATGCATTGCCATGGTTACCAGTGAGTTGCTGGATCTCTGGCTCCCTTTCTGATCACTATCAACTCTTTATTTCTTGGGTTTTCTGCTACATCTCTCTATAGTGCTGTTTTCTTCTTTTGAATATGGTGGAACTTTCGATCAAAGAATGCCCTGCATTTGCAGTTGACTAGCTGCTGGATCTGCAGGACATTCTCATCAAACCAGTCCTGGTATTCAC
>JARFYF010013291.1:0-16110 GCA_030265395.1 Rhina ancylostomus | reverse complement strand
AATGCACTGCCTCAGAGGGCAGTGGAGGCCAATTCTCTGGGCACTTTCAAGAAGGAGCTAGATAGGTTTCTTATAGACAGGGGAATCAAGGGATATGGGGACAAGGCAGGGACAGGAAATTGATTTTTGAGGATCAGCCATGATCTCAAAATGGCGGTGCAGACTCGAAGTGCCGAATGGTCTACTTCTGCTCCTATTGTCTATTGTCTATTGTCTATCTTGATTTCTCCCGTCACTTCAAATGCTGCTGTACTTGGGATGATCAGGCCCTTGGAGCTCTCTCAGACGGCACACACACCACGTGTCAATTTTCATTCTTCTGCACATTTTAATAGAACTTCTGATTTCTCCACCTTCTCTGCAACTCAAGTGCATTATTTTCACTTTCTCTTCCTACCGATGGAAGGTTATCAAATTGAAATCTCATCATCCACCAGAGATGCCCCCACCCCGATATTCTGACTATTTATGGACTTCTATTGTTGTTGCTATTTAAAATTACAAAAGCTCAGGTTTTCTATTTTGCTTGCGAACAAATTTACGTGTAATATATTAATAACAGCCATCCAACAAGAAGACAACAGAGACAGTATTGTCTGAGTGGCTGTGAGATGTCACCGAAGGGTGATATGGGAATAGTCAGCCTCACGCCCATCACATGTGTTTCATGCTTCGCTTTGTAGAGTCCAATGCTGAGAATTCGGCGTCAGATTAGGAACAACAGTAGAGCAAACCCTTGCGATATGTCATATTCGCCTTTATATTGTTACAAAGGCGACAAAAAAGGATTATATTTCAGATTTCCCTGTGCTGGAATGTTCCAAGATCAACTATGACGATAGCTATATCAATAAAGCCACTCCCGTCCCAGGATAAACCCATAAAATTGCACCTTGTATAGATATACGGGACAACAATGAGCAGGCGGACTCCCATTTGTTTGCATCGAGTATCCGTCCGTCGAGATATAGGTGAGGTTTATTCACTTTGCGGAAACAAGTATGTTTGTTGAAGAGCCTGCGACTAATACTGTTTCGTCACTCCCGGATCCACTGAAAGTTTGACGCAGGTATTATTGATCGGAGGCGCGCTGGTTGATCCATTGAGACCCTCGGTTTGCTGCTGGCACTGCGGGTCTTCCAGCATGGGACGTGCTCCAATTCTGCCTGTCAATGAAATAAGCCATCCGATCCTGGCCGCATTTTGCATCCCAGGTAAGCCCTTGTTAGACGATTTTTTTCCTTCAACGCAACAGTTCTCTATTAGATTTTATCTCTTTCGCTTAACAACAAACCTGTAGTGCGATCAATACAGCTAATATATCCGAAACCCCATTACCGGAGCTTCACCATGCATAAATAAACGGACAGGGAACAGATCAGAAAATATTTTTAGAGATGCCCAAAGCTTCTGCAACGGGGGTAGAGTTAAAGAATCTTTGAAAAAAGGATTTAATGATGGTCAGAGTTAAATGAAATTTCCGGAGCACGGACGTTTGGAAGGATTAAATTGGCAAGCTTATAAAGATGCTGTAATTGAAGAAGAATGATGTTCTCGCGTCTGTATGCCTTGAAGAGGTGATGGAGATAGCAACAGCTAAATAAGAATTTGCAATGGGAGCGAGAACATGATCTTAGAATCGAGCACGTTGAAAAGCGTTGCCCGGATCAGGTGGTGACCAACAGAGACTGAAGGACACAAATGATGGTGGCGCCAGCTGAAGGAGGGTGAAGTAAATTTCATCTGAACCGACATGTCTACAGGACGTTCATTTGTCTCTTTCCGTATATCCTTCCTCCAGGCAGGTAACCCAGCGATAACAAATCTTCACCCTGTCTCAGTCGACACAATCAAACTCGGTGTTTTCAGTTATTGACTGTCCCAGTGCACAGAACTTTGATCTCTTTCATGTCAACGCTTCTCCGCATCACAAAACAACTTAGATTTCCGAATATTTCCAGTTCTTATGACTCTTCACTTACCTGAAATATTAACAACCCTCCTCCTACTTAGTAAATGCTGACAGAATTAAGAGGTATTTCCACATTAATTGTTTAGATTTCCCATTTCCCTCTTCTCTCGAGTTTTCTTTTACTTTTCATTTCCATTCATTGCCAACTCAAACGATTGTTCGTAGGCGAAATAAAGTTGAACCAACGTGCTCAAATGCGCTGGAAATGCTCTAAAATTGAGAAATAGAATGTATCCGACGACAGCCAGCCGGGCGACATCTGTGGAAGGAGAAAGACTTAGAACGTTTCAGCTCTAAGACCATTCATCACATCTCTGATGAATCAGTCACATCAGTCTCCTTGAAGATTATTGATCCTAAAACGAGAAATATTTACACAGACATGGCCTCAGCTGCTGAGTGTCACTAGAATGTTCTGTATTTAATTTTGTGGGGAAAAGAAACAGACATAAATGTTCGTGATTTTGAGCTTAAATCAGAATTTCACACGCACTTTGTAGTTATGAATTCCGGTACAATCTCTCGCACTGAAGCCTGTTCTGCTAACACAGCATGTCCGCCAGTGTGAGGGTAGTATTGAGAGCTCCGTGACAATGAATCCCTGAAAACTTCATTTTCTATGTTAGTCGTGGAAGTAACTCTTGTGTATCGTACCAGTGAGCCTGCCGCTTTCAACCGAATGTCTAACACTAACTCTCAGCTGTCCATCTTGGTAGCTCTGTTTAAATATTAATTGTGCTGTGCTTTGTGTTTCCTCCAGCGAACGTGCTGCAGGCTGCGATCATGTACCGAGGAAAGTGCAGTCTCTCCAGAGGAATTACGCGTTACATGATGGCGATGGCGATCTCCGATCTGTCCGTGATCAACTTTCACGTGCTCATCAAAGAACTCTACATTGAATATTCCCCGAACTTATTTCTGTCCCGCAGCAGAGTTTTTCCTTCTAATATTTACCTGCGGATCGTCACTCTAGATTATTCGGTCTGGTTAACTTTGACCTTTGACATTCACCTTTGACCGTTCTGTCAGCATTTGTTGTCAGAAGCTGAGATTCGCGTATTGCACGGAGAGGACGGCCACCGTTGTTATATTGACTTTATGCGCGTTGAGCTGCATAAAGTTCATCCCCTTTCTTTCTATGTACGAACCACTCTTCAACAAAGATAATGTGAACTGGGTGTGTAGGCCCAAAGCCGCAATCGGTAATGACCGATTGTCTTGAGCCGCAATGTCTTGAAATGACCTTGGTCCCGTTTCACGCCTCTTGAAACTTCAATACATTTAAAACTGTGTTTCCAAGTGTTCCGCACATATATTCGCTCTTCGTGTCCTGCATGATTTCCCAGAAATCAGTGCAGTGTGTTGCCTTCCTCGTTGAAATGAGGCAGGCTGATATAGGAAGTTCTCCTGGACACATTTCAGACCCTCCCATAAATTGCCTCTTATGTTAGTTCTATCACTGTCCATTTTTAATGTAATTAAATTCGTCCATTGCATTATCTGTGAATCTTTTCATATTCGCTGAAAACATCCCGCAAGATCCTTCCTACTAATTCCTGTCCAAGAGAGTAGTCTTTGCTGTGAAGCACACAGGTCTTGGCTGATGTCAAAACATATCAATTCTGTCGCAGCACACCTCATACGTCTACTCCCTGTAACTCAGCAATATTCCGCACATCAGCACTGCTACGTCACCTCCTACCCTGTTCTACGTTTTCTGGACACATTCTTTACTGGAATGTCTTCAAAGCAGTCCTTTCCTGTTTTCAGGCAGGTCTCAGATTTGCCATAACGTGGTAGTGCCATGTGATTAATTGCTCTTGCAGCTCGTTCGCCTTGTTGATGACACTTCTTGTATTTCCGTAATCCACTCCGACTCTATCTCAGACCTTCCTATATCTTCCGTATTCAGTTTCTGCAAGCTATTTGCCCTATTTGTCTTTCCGAGTGATCAGTCCCCTGCTAATTCAGTTTAACCATCCATATGCAGCATTTGAACCTTCCTCCAAACACACTGCAGTCATCTTGTGTGAGCAAGTACAAATCCCAATTTTTCTAATCCCTCAGTGATTTGAAACAATTCATGCAGCTCTGCCTCTCCAGCCACAGATCCATCTGCGATATCCGCCTATTTCTACCTACACTGGTGAACAGTACTGTGAGTAAACCGGTGATATTTTTCTTCAATTCTTCATCCAGATGAGCTACTCTTGTGGCTATTAATTTGGTTCTAGCTGCGTTCCCTGGTTATCCTCTCCCTCGGCAGAGGTGAAGATTTATAGGGACCAAGATTCTCGAAGATTGTCATCGGCTTAAGTAATGGTAGGTGGCCAGGTTTGATGCTCGGATATTTGCACATTGTGAAATGCCTCAACGACTACAGACCAGTGGCTCTGACATCCACCACCATGAAGTACGTTGAGAGGTTGTTCATAGCACGCATCTCCTCGAGCCTATAAGACAACCTGAACCCATTGCAGTTCGCCTGTCGTCGAAACAGGTCTACAGCAGATGCCAACTGCCTAGACCTACACTCGGCTCTGGAGCATCTGGACAGCAAAGACACCTACGTTAGATCATTGTTTATTTACTACAACTGTGCCTTCAATGCAATAATCCCAAGCAAGGTTGTCACCAAACCCCGAGAACGACGACTCAACAATTCCCTCTGTCACACGATGCCTGACATTCTAACAAACAGACCGAAATCAGTGAGGATAGTCAGTAATACCACCGGCATGATTATTCTCAACACTGGTGCCCCACAAGGCTGCGTCATAGGCAGCCCTCGAATCTACTCCCCATACACTCATGACTATATGGCCAGATTCTGCTCTGACTCCATTTACAAGTTTACAGATAGTACCACTGTTGCAGGCCGTATCTCAAACAGCGATTAGTCGGAGTAGAGGAAGGAGATCGACAGCTTAGTGGAATGGTGTAATGACAACAAGGTTGCCTTAATGTCAACAAATCAAAAGAGCAGGTCATTTACTTCAGGAAGGGGCAGTGTACATACACCTGTCTACATCAATGGTGCTGAGGTCGAGAGGGTTGAAAGCATCACGTTCCTGGCAGTGAATATTATCAATAGCCTGTCCTGGTCAAATCACGTGGAAGCCACGGCCAAAAATGCTCAGCAGCGCCTCAGCATCCTCAGCGGGCTAAAGAGCTTTGGCTTGGCTGCTTTGTCACGCACCAACTTTTACAAATGCACCAGAGAAAGTATCCTATCTGTATGTATCATGGCTTTGCACGGCAACTGCTCTGCCCATGAACGCAAAATACTGCAGTTAGCTGTGGTACATTACAGACACCAGCCTCCCCTCCTTGGACTCGGCTCTCTTAGTGAAGCTGCCAGCATAATCCTAGACCCCTCGCACCTAGGACATTCATCCTTCCCTCCCCTTCCATGTGGTACAAAATACAGGAGCCTAAAGGTACGTACCACCAGACTTAAGGACATCTTCTAACCCACTGTGATAAGACTCTTGAACAGTTCCCTTATACAATGAGGTGGACTATGACTGTCACAATGTTGATCCGGAGCAAACTCACAGAGAACCCAAATGCAGCACAACGATACAAGACTGGAGTCAGGACAAACGCAGGCAGTAACTGGAAGGAATTTTGCCTTGGAGATCAGAAGAGGGATCCCAACACAAACTGGATCTTCACAAAGGAATAGAGAACACAGAAGTGCTCTGGAGTAAACCTATTCTAAGCAACTGGAACCAAAGTATACCTAAAGGTAGACAACTAGTGCCAGAGAAACACAGGTTCTTATGCTAGGCCCCTGATGGGGCTCAGGTGTGTATTGTTATCTAATCAGTCCAGCATGGAATCAATGTGCTGGACAACAAGGCATTAATGGAGCCAAATTGAGGGCCAGAACTCAGAACCATGACAATGACCTCACTATCGACCCTGTTAAAACTACGCGCCTTATTGCTCTGCACTTTCTCTGTAGCTGTGACACATTACTCTGTACTGTTATTGTTTTTACCTATACTACATCAATGCACACTGTACTGACTCAATGTTACTGCATTGTGTAATGAATTGACCTCTCTGATCGGTGTGTACGACAAGCTTTTCACAGTACCTCAGTACAAGTGACAATAATAAACCAATACCAATACCAGTACAAAGAAAAAATGAATTATGGATGTGAGTGTGAATGTAAGAACACCCTCGATACATCAACTGGAGCTGTTGAGAGAGAAAAGATTTGAATTCAACTTTGCAGAATGAGTAGTTCGGGCAGAGTAATGGAAGCTGGAAGTTAATCCTGAAGTATGAGTGATGATGCATTTTCGGAGGACGAATACACCTGTCAGACACAGTTCTAAATACACAATGAACGTTGGAACATTAGAAGCACCACTGAACAGAGTATGGATTGTATCATCAGTGAGGAGATTTGGATAGGTTGTCTTTGTTTTCGTTGGAGAGGAGAAGGCTAAAGGAACCTGAATGAAATATGTAAATTCAGGAAGGGCCAAGATCAGAAGTGGCAGAGGTCAGAGTCGTATATGACCAACAGCATCGTTTTAAAGTGAAAGTTTGTCGATTTAAGGTAGACTTGACTATCTTTCTGCATTGACAGAGTGATTTGTGTCCGGAACGCCTTGCCTGAGTGGTCGCTACAAGCATATTGGATGACAACCTTTAAGAGGTATTTAAATAACCACTTGAAAGGAATCTGTAGGGAATAAAGAGAGAATTGTCAGATCAGGTAACACAGAATTGTAAGCGATTCCATTGGTATCTTAAGAGCTGAAGGGCAACTGATGAGAAAGTAGGTAACTTGAGGATCACTGTGGTCTAAGACGTGTGGAACCACAGGAAATAGGCGAAATGTTAAAAGGATAATTTATATCTGTGTTTACCGCGGAAACGGTCATGGAGGCTAATGAATTAGGGAAACTAATCGTGTTATGAAAGAAAATATTCACAGCACAAGTCGAGATGCTGGCAGTCGTAAACCATATTAAGGTGGATGAATCCCCGGGGCCTCATCAGGTGTATCTCAGAACATTGTGGGAAGACAGTGAAAAAAATAAAGGATCTCTGGCAGGGACATCTGCATCATTTTAGCCTCGCGTGATATACCGGAAGACATGAGGGTGGCCGTTGCTATGTGTTTACCAAGGGCTTGAAGAACAAACGAGGGATCTACAGTCCGTTGAGCCGAAAGTCCGTGGTGAGAAACTTAATGGAGTGTTTTGTGGGATACAGGATCGAGCAGCATTTGGAAAGGCAAGTATAGATTGGGAATAATCAGAATGGCTTTGTGGGAAGGTAACTGTGCCTCGAGTTTCGAATCAGGTCCCTCACTGACTTTCGGCCAGTCAAAATGACAATGAATGATCTGTTCCAGACCTCAGCACTGTGACAGACACCCCGGCCCTCAATTCACTGATTTATGAATGAATTATCTGCTTCTGCTTCAATTGCACAAAATGAACTTGACCGTCATCCACCACCAGGGTAGAAAATTCCAGAGAGTCACCGCCCACCGCGAGAAGAAATTTCTGCCCACTTCAGTTTTAAACTATATTCCTGAAATTGCAACGAAACCCGCTTGTTGCAGATTTCCGCACGAGTTGGAAAATTTGCCTGCATGCGATCTATATTCCTAATTCCATGCCAAGTGCCTCGTTTCTAAATGCCTGGGTGGTCTATGGTGTGATGGCAGTGAATGCAGTTGTAAATGGAAGTGCCAAACTGATCCTCCCGTCTCACCTCCGATAGAAGTGTGTTAATGATTGTCGTGCAGATGATGTAATCTTCACAAACTGCAGTAAAGCCTCATGATGGACAGAAGTCCAAAAATGTGATCACCCATGGAAACAGGGGCTGCGTTACAATTCATTCGGTGACAGGAGGCGGAGGATGTTGGTTGAGGGTTGTTTTTTGCGATTGGATTGTCGTGTCGAAATCGACACAGCAGAGATCTATTTTGAGACTTTCTATTTCTGTTAAGAAAGGGAATATGAATGCAGGGCGCAGAAGAGTGGGCGCAGATGAGTAGGTGGACAAATGACACCAATTGGTGGTGTTGACATTTTTTGTTGAGCTTGGGCAAAGAACGATATTGATGAGTTGCTGAGAAGTTCAGAGCAATGGCATGTGAAACCTGGTCTTGAAGTATGCGAGTTGGAAGGACTATCAAGTCTAAGATATGGATATACATGAGCGGACGGTCACTGAATGCGGGTGGTGGAACTAACTGGAAGTCCCAATAAGAACTGTAGCTGTGCAGATGCTGTCAGAAAGGACTGTTGGATAGTCCCCGAGTAATTCTTGGAGAGAAACATGAGATCGGATGTTTAGTGCTGATATTTTTGGAGATGTTCTCTGGCTTCATGCTGGTGACAGCATTCTCTCATACCCAGAAGATGGGTGGTGTCCGACAGAGGTACTTTGAATCCTTGAGGACGGTCGGTAAGTCTTCAGAAGCCTCAGGGTCAGCTGTCAGTCAACCACTTCAAGCTGGCTGACTTCACAATGCACGAGGGGACCACGGAGTTACTGACCGGCATCCAACTTCCCGGACCATTGATCTGAGAACATGCGTTAGAATCCCACTCGTTAGCTCAGGGATGTTAACGAATTACTCTTGCATAAACAGCCAGCGTTAGTAATGTGGATCACTGACATCCAACCTATTCCGACCCCCATACCATCACTCCCATATCTCAATTCATCCATTTCTCTCTCTGTCTCTCTGTCTCTCTCTCTGTCTCTCTCTCTCTCTCTCTTTCTCTCGCTTGCTCTGCCGCGGTGGTATGGAAGTCACAATTGCCTACTGCAGGGGAGCTCTGCTGTTCGATTCCCAGCAAGCTTTGCAGAGATGTGTGAACCTTATTCAGTACTGAGACTTCTGCAGATTCTCACTGGCTTCCGAAAGTTCATTTTTTAAATTAATAATAAAACAGGGAATGAACCTCAGATACAATTTTGTGCAAAAAATATTTGTTTAATGAAGTGAAAACGGGACATCTGTATGCAGAATCCCGTCTTGTGGCAATTGTCACGAGGATGTAGATTGTAGACACTGGAGGACAGACTATTGACTCTTTTTACCTCTCAGCTGTGGACTGCGTTGGAGTCTATAGAAGACTGAAAAGGATCGATCAGCGACCTGAAGCATTACGTCTGTATCTCTCTCACTCTTGGCAGATACCATCTCACCTGTTGAGTATTTATTGCATGATCTGGTTTTATTTCAGGTTTTCAACATTTGCAGGCTTTTTAGTTTGTTTTTTTCAATGACCATCTGTAGGTAAGGGACTGCAACCATTCAGGTATTTGATAACTTCTCTTCTGGCATTGTCTGCTGAACATGCGCACTGGTTGTGACACATAGGCAGTGGATAGTTCTTCTTAATCATCCATAACAATGACTTCCCTCCTCCAACATTGAAAAACACCTCGACCATGTTTCAACTATTTACTATACTTCTTCTTTCAGACTCTCTTCTAGACACAGCGATCCAAGTACTCACTTTCCATCTCACTGGCATTTACAGTCAATGGATCATCCATCACAATATCTGCCGCCTTCAATTAGTGTTCACCACCGGACACATCTTCCGCATCCCACTGATATCATTACACTCCACTCTCCTAATAACATTTCAAAGATACCAACTTCTTTTCAATTTCGGACCTTCCATCTCCACTAAGCTTGTCACTTTGCCATGCAACCAGAAGCCAGGCTCAAAACCTAGTTTTACCATCTAATCATCAGGGTCCCCGCTAGTCCTTCAGATAAAGCAACGACTCTCCTGTGCTTCTTCCAATCTGCGTTATTGCATTAGTTGCTCACAATGAGATCTCCTCTGCAGAATAGAAACCAAATTCAGGTCGAGTGATCACCTTGCAGAATACAGTTGTTTAGTTTTCAACCCAGAGCAGTGAGGCTTGATGCACCGGCCTTCGTTTGGTTTTCATTTCAGCTTTTTCTTTCCTGTTTGGAAGAGAACTGTTCAATTATTCTGCAAGTTGATCAGCCTCTCATGAGGACTCTATTTTTCTCATTCCGCAGGCACGGCTAGATCTGCTGGGAATTTTCAATATTCTCTTTTTGCCTTAAGGTGGTTGAAAGAAATCTGCCCCGGAATTCATAACATTTAAACATTTCTCAGTTTTCTGCCCCTTCAGCTGCCCGGTGAATCGTATCAATCAGGCAGCCCAAAAACAGCATGTCATTTTGTCAACCCCACTTGAAATCAATCAGAGATTTTGGTGGTCTATCCACCCATTTGTACTCCTAAACTTTAAACTAACTTGCTTTTTCACTTCCATGGGTTTAAATAATGGTCTTCGGTCTAAAACTGTTTATCTCCTTTCGCAGATGCTACCTGATGAGAGGTTCTGTTTTCAGCATTTCCTTCTTTTGTTTCATCCTCTAATTGAGTAATGGGTGAAGAACCTGGGCACTGGATCGTTTTGGCGAGCACTAGATGGCATTACCGGAAGACTGGACAGCTCTGGGTCTTGCTGTAAGCCCGCAACTGGCCAGGGCATGGCAGAAAGTGGATTCTCTATTCCTCCACTTTCGGTACTGGATGGCATTCTCAAGAGAGTTATTTTTTGTCGGGTGGGATAATAGATAGGATGAGAAAAGTTATTTGTCAAGGGAGATGAAGTCATGTAGAATGGAAACAAGCCACTTGACAAGAGCACATGGTGGAGCGTTCTATGCCTGGGTGATTGAAGTCCTTATTTCGACACATATCAAATGCTGTCAGATCCTGCTTCAAACACTCCCTCCAGCAGTGGATGCTTCACCTCACTGCTGAGTTCCTCGAGCATTTTATGTGTGTTCCTCCATGTCCAACATCTTCTGATTCTCTTGTATGAACTCACAGTCAATCTGGTTAACACACTTGCAAAATATTGTCCAGCTGCACTGCATTTTCCCTATAACTGTATCACTTTATTTTTCACCCTTGTATTGTCTTACGTTGAACCGCCCCAATGCACTGCTGTAATGAATTAATCTGTATGAACGGAATGCAAGGCAAGTTTTTCATTGTACCCCTAACACGCTACATTAATAAAAGAATTTACCAATTTAGCTTTGGTGCAAAATTCGCCTTCAGACACCCTCGAAATCTCTTACCTCAAACGCTAAACATATGTCTTCCAGTTTCTGTACCTATGATATGAAATAATTTTTCCTGTGCTCCGAAATGTTTGTAATACAGTTTATTTAATATACTTCAATCATGCCCCATCTGAACCTCCTCTGTTCTCGTGTACTGTTCTCAGCATAGGGAGGTTATTTTAGATGGAGCAAACGGGTGTGGTGAATAAAATGCACATTACAATAGAATGTGAAGGCTGACAGATACCGCCACCATCCCAGTATATTTTATAGATGCAGTGTGATGTGGCGTCTTTACCCAAAATCGGAGTGGGGAAGGATGGGCGGTGTTTTGGGAGTTTTGCCCACAAGTGATTCCTCTCTCGACAAAACGGGGAGTCGATTGTTTTGACCATGACGTGGTTTGAGGTTACTTGGAAACTTCACTGTAAATGAACACACATTTAATCCTTCCCTCACCCCTTCCTCTAATCTCTGGTTAAAATCTAACTTCTCTAACTCATCCGGTATATCAAAGGATGATCGGATTGTCTCCGTCTTTAAACTGCTTGCTATTCCACAGGTGGATTCTATGCACCATTAAATACTTGTCTCCAACAGAACAACAACCCCTCGCTTATATTTCTTGCATTTCCTTGAATAATCCATCTTTCTACTCGTAAAGTTCATTCAGAAATTAGTGCAACGAACTCCGCCGAGTTCCGACTGAGAGCAGGCCAGTGCTCGCGGAGGAAACCCAGTATTCACGGAGAGAGCCCAGTGCAAGACAGGAACATATCCAGCGTTTATCAACCCGAGCCAGCGTGCAACTGGAAACAAATGAAGAGCAGAAAGTGGTGAAAACACACAAATGGTCGGGCAGCAATTGTTGGAATAAGCGTTCTCACGTTAATGTCAAAGAGACCTGTTTGGAACTTGGAGGATGAGGAAACAACTTTCAAAGAGGCAGTAGGAGTAATTGGAAAGACAAATGGAGTAACAGCGAACTTAAGGTTGCCAAGGTCATTCGCTAAGCAGAACACAAAGTTATCGCACGAGGTGTTGGCAACCCAGTCGCTCAAGTCTGCCCTTATATTCAACAGGTTCTTGGCTGATGTAACCTGGCCCCGTCTCCTCATTTGCGACGGTTCCATATCGCCCTCAATTACCTGTGTGTTTTTTAAAGGAGGGACTTGCTCGCTAAATATTTCAAATGATCTGCACCTTCACACGCATCCAGTGCAAAAACAATGCACTATTCTCTGCGAGAGGAATCAGAAAGTACTGACTTGTTGTCTACAATATCAGCAGTGCAACACTCGTTCTCCTTTTGCACTTCCTCTCTCATGCATGATACTACTTGGTTCCCGGAAAATCAGCTGCCTGAAATACTTTTCCTTCAGTCATGTTTATGCGATTGCAACAATGTTATATTCCGAAGTGCTGATCCACAATTTAAGCTCATCGATCTTACCCACGCGACTTCTTAATTAATGTAAACGCAGTTTAGCCCACCATCGTTCTCATGATTCCCCACCTCCAGTCTGTTCTTGTCCAATCAACTTTTCTGTTCTATTTTCTGCACGTGATTCTAAATTCCCACTTGATCCACTAACATTATATGTCCCATCAATCCACCAACGCCGCACGAGTTTAAACCTTCCCGAGTGGCACTGGCAAAATTTCTTGCAGGGATCATAGTCCTCCTTAGCAAAACTACACAGTGTCCTTCATGTGCGCCGCAACCAACGATTCGTATAACTGTTGGTTATACGATATGGCGCTCTAACTCCGTTGCTCGTTGCTCAACCGATGAAGAAAAACATGCCATGTGCCTTATTCAGTCCCTTGTTGCTTGGGCATTATGACCAGTCTTGGTCTTGAAATGACTCCCGCATGTCAGGTGGGGATTTCGTCTCAAACAGCTGCCCCATCTCTATATTCTGCAGTTGCTGCCTAATACTGTTGTAATTAAGCTTCCCCCAACTTATCACTTTCACTCGAGCATCAGATTTAGCCTGAACAATAACGTTGCTAAACCGTCCAGAATTCTGATCACTGTTCCCAACGTACTCCCCACTGAACCTTCGGTCTCCCGGGCATATCTCGTACATTCCCAACCCCAGCTGGATTGTCCATAAACTCTCTCCTGGATGCACTACAAAAAGCATCGTCTCCGGACGTATCGCAGTACTCAATCACACTCTCCATGGCCTTGCACTTTATTTATCTAACTGCACTGCATATACCTTATTAATATGTAACGAGAATTTACACGTGCGTCTTGTTTCCTCTATATCCAACCGTTCTATTCTTTTAGTTATAAATAAATCTGCAGGCCAAGGCCCCTCTCTGTACACCACCATTTAACCTTTATCCTTTGCTATTTTTCTTTTCTGAACGTGCGCCGCACAGAAAGAACGATATTGCATTGAGTAATATTTGCATGAGGATGGTTTCATTGCAAGAAATAAGTCATTGTTGGCTTAAACATTACACAATCTGAATCCAATCCCAAATCCTTTAGAATTATGCTCCATTTGTCGCAATTTTTGATTCATGATGACCGAATGACTGCTTCATTTTCCGTGGTGTTCGGAGATTTCAGGCATCGATTTTATTGCATGTGGGACTCTGAACAGCCTCTCATCAATACGGACTTTTACATTGATTTACATCTTTCTCCTTTCTATCTTTCATTCAGTGTAATATGTACAAATAGATACACACACAAATGCACACACACACACGGTGACGACCGGCAAATTGGAATTTCCTGTGTTGATTTCTAATGTCTCTTAAGGTGCAAATACTGATCCACCTGCTGAGATTTCATTACTGACCGAAACGGATCATATTGAATGGAGCATGTCTCCAGTTTGTTCTGGGGAGAGACGGGCAGACACGATGAAATGAATTGCATATTCTGTGATGTAACTACTGCATTATACAGTTTAGTATTTCTTATTCACGTGGAATAGCCTGGACCTCTTTTCACGGGTATTTTAAATGTCGTTGCATTTCCACAGCAGTTTCGAGTGTTTGAGTAAATCAGTTTGTATCTCATGATTCAGAAGTTATGCTTCTCTCTTATTTTGTTTTGTTCCGTCAGTTTCAATGCTGCTGCAACTGGGATGTACTGATCATTGTACCTCTGTAAGACTTTCTATTCCTTCCGATTGAAGTTTATTGATTTGAAATCTCATTTTGCTCCAGTGATGTCCCCTCATCTGCTGAATATTTCTGTACTTTCAGTGTTGTTTTATTTTCAAAATTATGTATTTTTAGGTTTTCTATTTCCCTTTTGAACAAATATACGTGGAATATATTAAAACATCGGTTGAACAAGAATATTGCACAGGTGCATTTACACAGACAAATGCATTAGTGACTGTGCGATGTCACAGACGGTGACATAGAATTGTCAGCTCCAACCCCATCACAAACATTTCACACTTTGTTTCATGGAGTTGAATGTTAAGAATTCGCCTTTGGATTAGAAACAACCGTTGAACAAACCATTGCGAAATATCGCATTCCCCTTTGTGTTGTTACAAATGTGATAAAGAATGGATTTGTATTATGATTTCCCTGTGTTAAAATGTTCGATGATCAACAATGTGACAGCTATGTCAACGAACCAACTCCCACCCCTAGACAACCTCGCAGAATTACACCGTGGATCGAGTACGGATCAACAGTGAGCCGGCGGCTCCCTTCTTTTTCCACTGAGTACACCTCCATCAAGAGATAGATGAGATCATTTTACTTTGCGGAAACAAATCTGTTTTTCTTAATGCCTGTGACGAATGCGTTTCTGTCACACACCGCATCCACTGGAAGAATGACGCAGGTAGTAATAGGAATCTGAGTCGCTCTGGTTGCTCCATTGTGACCCTCGGTTTGCTGCTGTAACTGCGCATCTTCCAGCATGGGACGTACTACAATTCTGCATGTCAATGAAATCAGCTATCCGATCCTGGCCGCATTTGGTATCCCAGGTAAGCCCTATTAGACAACTTCTTGCTCTGTTTCATCGCATCAATTGTCTGATAGATTAAATCTCTTTCGCTTAACATCAAACCTGCAGGGCGATTAATACAGCAAAAATATCAGAATCCCGACTACTGCAGCATTACCATCCATAAATATACGGAGAGGAAGCAGATCAGAAAATAGTTGCACCGATGTCCAATGCTTCGGCAACGGGAATAGAGCTGAAGAAGCTTCAAAAAATGGAATGAATTATGGTGAGTGTGAACTGAAATTTCTAGAGCATGGATTGGACATCCTGAGCAATTAGAGCAATGATTGAATTGGCGAGCTTCTAAAGAGAACTGAATTGAAGAAAAATGCTGCCCTCGCGTCTCTGGGGCCTGAGGAGGTGATGGAGGTAGCAATAATGTAGAATAAAGGAGATTTGCACTGTGAGAGAGAACATGATCTTGGAATCAAGCGATTCGTTTTCCGGATCAGGGTGTGACCAACACAGACCAAAGGACAAAAGTGATGATGGTGCCGGCTGAGCGAGTGTGAATCAAACTTAATCGGAGCCGATATGACTGTAAGATAAGCAAATAAAGTTCATTGTTCTCCTTCTGAACACCCATCCTCCAGGCAGATAACCTACCGATAACAAACCTTCTCCCTGTTTCAGTCGGTACAATCAACCTTTGTGTTATCAGTTTTTGTCTGGACCATTGGACACATCTTTGGTCTCTCCATGTCAACTCTTCTCCGCATCACAAAACAACTTAGATTTCTGACTATTGACTGTTTACAGACCTGATGAAACTTCAATTACCTGTAATATTAACACCCTCCCTCCAATTCGCAGCTGCTGACAGAATTGACTGGTATTTCCACAATTACCTGTTCAGATTTCCTATTGCCCTTGTTATGCAGCGTTTCCTTTTCATTTGGATTCAATACCAACCCAAAAGTGTCGCAATGTTGATCCGGAGCAAACTCAGAGAACCCAAATGCAGCACACTGATACAAGACTGGAGTCAGGATACTTCCTCAGGACAAACACAGG
>JARFYF010013012.1:0-16140 GCA_030265395.1 Rhina ancylostomus | reverse complement strand
TCTGATCTCCAAGGCAAGATTCCTTCCAGTTACTGCCTGCATTTGTCCTGAGGAAGTATCCTGACTCCAGTCTTGTATTGGTGTGCAGCATTTGGTTCTCTGTGACTTTGCTCTGGATCAACATTGTGACAGAGACAAGATGAGCTGTCGTGTTAGTACACTCCACAGTGAGATGGACAGTCATGAAGTTAGTTCTGTTCCCGTGAACGAGACTCATTTTCAGTGTCGCCCGAGATAAACTTTTCTCCGTGTCGTCTCACAATAATCGCGCTCTTTGTGGCACGACATCACCCCTTCATTGTGTGGACACACAGAAACGATGCACAGTGTAGCCTCTCCATGGAACCCCCACATAAACACCTTTTTGTGTAGACCCACTTGAGTCCCTCTATCCGCCGCCCCACATCATAAACCACACTCTGTGCACATGAACCCTTCCCTGTGTAGCTCCACATAAACCCTCCTCTGTGTGGGCCTACGTAATCCATTCTGTGTGTAACCCCATAGAAACCCTTCTCTGTGTAGTGCCACATAAGCTCTTAACTGTGAGCCCCACATGAACCAGACTGTAGAGTCGAACTTACAGTCTCCTCTGTGCAGTCCCCACAAAACCTTCTCTGGAAAACTCCACGTACGCAATCTCTGTGCAGCCACACATGAAATCCACTCTGTGTAGCCCCACATAAACACTTCTCTGTGTAGACTCACAACTACTGGTCTCTGGAGATCGACATAAACCCTTTTCCGTGTAGCTCAATATAACCCCCTCTCTCTGAGCCCCACATAATCCCTTTCCTGTGTGTCCCGAGATAAACCTTCCTCTTTGTGGGGCCATTTAGACCGCGCTCACTGTAGCCCCACGGCCCCGTGTGGTCCTCTTTGTAGACTCACATAAACTCTTCTCTGTGTAGCCCCACGTAAATCCATCTCCGTGTAGCTCACATAAATTCCACCATATGCAGCGCCACATCTGTGTAGCCCGTCATAAACTCCTCGCTGTGTAGCCCCAAGCTAAGCCGACTCTGCGTCGCCACACATAACCCCTCTCTGTTTACCCTCACGTAAATTCCTCGATTGAACCACACAAACCACTCTCTGTGTATTCCCACATAAACCCTTCTCTGTGTATCCCTACATAAACCACCCTTTGTAGCCCCACATATACGTCTCTCTCAGTAGCCCCACATTATTTCTACTGTGTGTAGCTCCACATGAACACATCTCTGTGTAGAACCACATAATCGTTTCTATGTGTACCCCAATAAAAACTTCTGTATAGCCCCACATAATCCCTTCTCTGTTTAACCCCACATACGCTCCTCTCCCTATAGCCCCACCTAAACCTCAGTAACTGTCGGCCACATTATCCCCTCTTTGTGCAGCCCAACAAAAGCCCTGTTTGTGTAGACCCACATCAACCCCTCTCTGTGTTTCCCACATAAAACGTTCTCAGTAGAGCCCCACATATTCTCCACTCCCTGTAACCCAATAGACACACTTCTCTGTGTTGCCCTACATAACCCACTGTAAATGTCGCCCCACACTATCCCTCTGCGTAGCCCCATATAAACCACCCTGTGTAGACTCATATGAAGCCCTCTTTGTGTAGCCCCACATAATTGCTTCTCCGTGTGGACCTACAGAAACTATTCTTTGTGTAGAAACACATAAACCCTTCTCTGATTAACCCATCTTTGAGCCATCATAAACTCCTCTCTGTTGAGCCCCACGTGACTCTATTTCTCTGTAGTCACTCTGAAACCATTTTGTGTAGCCCCACATAAACTCTTCTCTGTGGCTACTCATAAACACTTATCCATCCACAGGGACTCTAACACCTGACCACCGGGAGCTTCACCACTAACTGGCAGGAGTGACAACTCTGACCACCGGGAGTGTCACAGCTGACAAGCGGGAGAGTGAACCCTGAACACAGGGAGTGTCACCCCTGACCAACGGGACGGTCAACACTGACCACCAGGAATAAGAACCGCAACCAGCGGGATTGTCACTGATCACCGGGAGTGTTACCTTTGTTTACCGGGAGTGTTCCCCTGACCACCGGGAATCTGAACAATGGGAACCCGTTGTCTTACATCTGGCCATTTGGAGTGTCACCCTTGACCACTGGAAGTGTCACCATTGGCGACCCGGAGTCTCAACCCTGGCCACTGGGACTCTGAACGCTGAACACCAGGCGTGTCAGCCCTAACCACAACTGTCTGACCCCTGTCCAGCAGGAGTGCCACCGCTTACCACCGGGAGTCTGATCCCCGACCAACGGGAGTGTCACCCCTTGCCACAAGGAGTGTCACCGCTGACAACCTGGATTCTGACCACTGACCACCGGCAGTGTCACCCCTGTCGACTTAGGAGTCTTATCCCTGACCACCGGCAGTGTCACTCCTGGCCACTGGATGATTGACCCCTGAAGACAGGGTGATTCGCACCTCACCGCTCTGAGTCTCACTCCTGACCACGGAAAGCATGACAACGACCACCGGGAGTCTCATCACTGGGAACCGGGTATCTGACACCTGGCCAACGGGACCCTCACCCCTGATCACCGGGAGAGTCACCAATGACCACCGGGAGTCCAACTCCTGACAAGCGGGAATATGACCCATGACCACCGCAAGTCTTAATCCCTACCGCTGGCAGTGTCACCCCTGACCACCGGGAGCCTGACGTCAGACCACCGGGAGTTTCCCACTGACCACCAGGAGTCTAATCTCTGAACGCCGGGAGGGAAAGCCCCGACCGCCGGCATCGTTACGCTGTCCACTGGAAGCGATAACCGTGACCATCGGTGTCTCACCCCTGGCCACGGGGATTATCACTTCTGACCAGCGAGACGGTCACTCTGAGCAAAGGGAGCCTGAAAACTAACCACCGGGAGTCTGACACCAGGCCACCAGAATTCTGAACGCTTACCACGGGAAGTGTCAACACTGACCACAGGGAGTCTGACTCCTGACCAGAGGGAGTATAACTCCTGACCAAAGAGACTGTCTCCCTTGACCACCGGGAGCAGGAACTGTCAAGAGCGGAAGTGTCACCCCTGACCACCAGAGTGTCACGTCTGATCACTTGGCGTGTTACCCCGACAACCGGGAGTTCCACCCATGGGAACCGGGTGCCTGACACCTGGCTAACTGGAGTCTCAACACTGATACCGGGAATATCATTCCTGGCCAAACAGTGACAACCATGACTACTGGGAGTATCACCTCTGATGTGCCGGACTGTCAACCCTGACTATCGTGACCCTGACCAATGACCACCGGCAGTGTCACCCCTGACCACCGGGAGTCTTAGCCCTGACCACCGCGATTGTGACACATGACTACAGAAATAGTCACCCCTTACCACCAGGTCTGGACAGCGTCAACCATGACCAGCGGGACCCTGACAACTGACCACAGGGAGTGCCACCCCTGACCAACGGGAGTTTAACCACAGACAACTGAGTGTCTGGAACTTGACCACCAGGTCTGACCAGAGACCACCGGGAGTGTCACAGGTGCTCACGGGGAATATCAAACCTGACCAGCCGGACTGTCACTTCTGACCAGCGAGAACCTGAGCAATACTACCGGGAGTCTCAGCTGGCCACCGGAATTCTGAACGCTGACCATCGGCAGTGTCGCGCCTGACCACCGGAAGTCTGATCCATGGGAACGGTATGACACCTGGCAACTGGCATTGTCACCTCTCACCATTAGAAGTGTCGCCCCTGACCACCGGTTGTCTGAACCATGGGAACGGGTGTCTGACACCTAGCCACCGGGAGTGTCACCCCGACCACCGGGACTGTGACACCTGGCCACCCGGATTCTCAACCCTGACCCCAGGAGTCTGATCCCTGTCCACCAACAGTGCCACCGGGAGTTTAACCCCTGATCACCGGGAGTGTCACAGCTGACACCGCGAGTCTGACCCATGGCACCCGTGTTTCTGATACCTGGCCACAAGGTGTGTCACCTCTGACCACCGGAAGTGTCACCCCTGACCACCAGTAGTCTGAACCATGTGAACCTTGCGTCTGACACTTGGCTACCGGTATGTTACCCCTGATCACCGGGACTGTCACACCTGGCCACTCGGATTCTCAATCCTGGCCACTGAACCCTGAACACCTCGCGTGTCATTCCTGACCCCAAGAGTCTGACCCTTGACCACCGGCGGGAATCTCACCCCTACCCACCAGGAGTGTCACCACTGATCTCCGATCTGACCCCTGACCACCGGGAGCGTCACCCCTGCCCACTGGAAGTCTGAACCCGGACTACCGGGAGTGTCAACAATAACCACCGGTATTCACACCCCTGACCACCGGGAATGTCACACCTCACCACCGCGAGTTTCCACCCTGACCGCTGGCAGCGTCAGCCTGACACCGAGAGCCTGACATCTGACCACCGGGAATTTCACCACTGACCACTGGGAGTCTGATCTCTGCAGGTCGGGAAGGTCAACCCCGACAGCCGGCAACGTCACCCTGTCCACCGGAAGCGTCAACCGTGATCAACAGGAGTCTCAACCCTGGCCACCGGGAGAGTCACCCCTGCCCACTGGGATTATCACCCCTGACCACTGGAGCCTGACCACTGACAACAGGGAGTCTCACACCTGGTCACCAGATTTCTGAACGCTGACCACGGGAGTGATCACCGCTGACCCCCAGGAGTCTCATTCATGACCAGCGGGAGTATGACCAATGACCAGCAGGAGTCTCGCCCCTGGCCTCCGGGATATCCACATCTGGCCATCAGGAGTCTGAACACTGACCACCGCGCGTGTCACCCCTGGCCCCAGGAGTCTGACCGCTGTCGACTGGGCGTGCCAACGCTCACCACCAGGAGTTTAACCCCTGAACAACGGGAGCGTTACCGGGAGTCTGATCTGACCACCAGCAGTCTCAGCCCTGACCACCGGGAGTATGACTAATGACAACCCGGAGTGTAGCCCCTGGCCACCAGAAGTTCCATATGTGGCCATCAGGATTCTGAAACGTGACCAGCAAGCGTGTCACCCATGACCCCAGGGGTCTGACCTCTGTCCAGCTGTAGTGTCACCACTGACCACCGGGGGTACAACTCCTGACCATCAGCAGACTGACCTCACCGCCAGGTGTCTCACTCCTGACCACCGGGAGTCTCAACTCTCGCTACCGGGAGAATCTCCCCTGCCCACCGGGATCATCACCTCTGACCAGCGGGACGGTGATCCTGACCTGCGGGAGCCTGACCACTAACCACCGCCAGTCTTACACCTGGCTACCAGAATTCTGAAAGCTGACCACGGAGTGTGCAACAGCTGACCACCGGGAGTCTGACCCCTGATCACTGGGAGTCGAAAACGTCATCACCGGGAGTGTCACCCTTGACATCTGATGTGTCACCCCTAACCAGCGGAGTCTGACTTATGGGAACCGGGATTGGCAACCGTGATCACCGGGATCTTCACACCTGGCCAACGGGAGTGTCAACCCTGACCGCGGGAGTCTGAACCCTGGCCACCGGATACGTCACCCATGATCACCGGGAGTCTGAACCTTGGTCAATGGAAAGGTATCACCTGAGCACCTGAAATATCAACCTGGCCACTGGGAGTCTGACACCTAACCACAGGTAGTGTCACCGCTGACCACCGGGAGTCTGACCCATGGGACCCGGGTGTCTCAACCATGACCACTGGGAGTCTGACCACTGACCATCTTGGCCAAGTTCCAACCTTGGCCACCAGGTGTCTGAACGCTGACCACCGGGCGTTTCACCCCTGACACCAAGAGGCTAACCCCTCTCCACTGGTGGTGCCACCACTCACCACCGGGAGTTTGACAGCTGACCAACGAGAGTGACACCCTTAGCCACAAGCAGTAGCAAACCTGACCAGATGGAATCTGACCGCTGACCGCCGGCAACGTCGCAACTGGACAGCGGGAGTGACAACTATAACCACCGGAAGTTTTACCCCTGGCCACCGGGAATCTCACCCCTGACCACCAGCAGCGTCAACACTGTCCGCCGGCAGTCTAACCCCTGACCACCGGCAGTGTCACCCTTGACCATCCGGAGTCTCACCCCGACCAAGATTGTTACCCCTTATCAGCGGGATGTCCCCCCTGACCAACAGGAGACTGACCACTGACCTCCGTGAATCTCACACCTGCCACCAGAATTCTGAACCCTGACCAATGGGATTGTCACCGCTAACCACCGGGAGTCTGACCCCTGAGCACAGGGAATATCACTCCTGACCAAAGGGACAGGTAGCACTGACCACCGACGGTCATCACCCATGGGAACTGGGTGTTTGACACCTGGCCAAAGGGACTGTCACTCCTGACCACTGGGAGTGTCACTTCTGAACAACGGGAGTTTCACGCCTGGACAACGGTGTGTCATCCCTGACTACCAGGTGTGTCACACCTGATCAACGAGTGGTTCACCGCTGGCCAAGGGTGTGCCACTCCTGACCACCTGAAGTTTTACCCTGATCACCAAGAGATTCACCCCTGACCAGCCGATGTGTCGCACCTGATCACCGGGAGTTTCACCCCTCACCACCACGTGTGTCACACTTGATCAACGAGAGGTTCAACCCTGGCCAAGGGTGTGTCACCGCTGACCACTGGGAGTCTGACACATGGAAATCGTATGTGTGACACCTGGCCACGGGGAGTGTCATCGCTGACCACCGGGAGTGTCATCCATGGCCACCAGGAGTCTCACTCCTGACCCATCTGGTGCAGTAGCCCTGACCACCGAGAGGGTGAACCCTGGAAACAGGGTGTCTGATACCTGGCTACTGGGAGTGTAAACTCTGATCACCGGGAGACGCACCGTGACCTCCGGAAGTGCCAGTCCTGACCACCAGGAGACACCCCTGACCACCGTGAAACACACCTGTGACGACAGAGAGGCTCACTACTGACCACCGGGATTCTGACCTCTGTTCACCGGGAGTGTCACCCCTGACCACAGGATATGTCACCCCTACATAGAGTGTCTCACCATTGACAACCGGGACCGTCATCCCTGGAGCAGGAGTGTCACCATAACCACTGGGAGTCTCAGCACTGCCACAGGGAAACTGACCACACACCACAGGGAATACGTCTCTTGACTAGCGGGAATCTCAAACCTGACCACCGGGTGTGTCACCCTTGACCACCGAGAAACTCAACCGTGACCTCTAGTAGTGTCACCCGTGACCTGTGAGTGACTCACACCTTTCCACCGGAAGTCGGACCCCTGACCACTCGGAAATTCATCACGAAAACAAAGGGTCTCACAGCTGACCATAGGGAGTCTGACGACTGACCACTGGGATTCCCAGTCCTGTCCAGCAGGAGCCTTAGCACCCGGAGTGTCAACCACTGACCACGGGGAGGCTCACCACTGACCACCGGGAATATGACTGCTGACCATCGGGAGTGTCTGCCATGACCACCGGGAGTGTTACCCCTGAAAACCCGGATTCTGACCGATGGTCACCTGGTGTCTGAATCCTTGCCACGGGGAGTGTCACCCCGACCACCGGGAGTGTCACGCTTGACCACCGGGAGACTCACCCTTGACCTTTGGGAGTGCCACCCCAGACCATGGAGAGTCTGACCACTGATCACTCGGAGACTTACCACTGACAACCGGGTGTCTCACACCTGACCACAGGAGTCTGACGCCTGATCTCCTTGGTTGCCACCACTGACCATCGGGAGCCTGAGTACCCGGAGCTTCACCCCCGACCACGGTGAGTCTCACCCCTGACCACCGGGAGTATGACCACTGACCACCGGGATTGTCACCCCTAGCCACCAGGAGACGCACCCGTGACCACCGGATGTCCGAACCCAAGCACCGGGAGTCTGACACCGAACCACCTGGACTGTCACTCCTGGCTACTGAGATTGTCACCCCTGACCACCGGGACAAACTACACCTACGACCTGTGGTCTCACACCTGACCACCGTGTGTCTGACCACTGAGAACCGGGAGTGTCACCTCTGACTACCTGTGGCCTCACCCCTGACCTCCGTGTGCCTTGACCCTGACTACCGATTAAAACCCCTGGCCACCGGAAGTCTGACTGCTGAACACCGGGACTGTCAACACTGACCACTAGGAGCGTCACTCCTCTGACTGCCGGGAGTCTGTCCCATCACCTCCAGGACGGAAACCCCTGACCAGCGGGAATTTGAAACCTGACCACCGATAATCTGACACCTGACCAAAAGGAGTATCACCACTGAACACCTGGATCATAACCGCTGACCACAGGGAATGTCACCGCTGACCTCCGGGATGCCGACCCCTACCGGGAGGGTCACATAACCACCGGGAGCGTCACCATGCCACCGGGAGTATGAACTCTGAATACCGGGATTCACATATCCTTGCTTGACAACCCTGACCACCGGGACACTCACCCGTGACAACCGGAAAACTCACACCTGACACCGGGAGTCCGACCCCTGACCACCAGGAGTGACACCACTGATGATCAGATGTGTCTGATACCTGAACACCGGGTGTGGTACCCATAACAATAGCGAGTCTGAACCCTCAACTCCGGGAATCTCATCCTTGACCACCGGGAATCTCACCCTTCACCACAGGGAGTCTGACCGTTGACTACCTGCAGTGTCACCCCTAATCAACGGCAGTCTGACACCTGACCACAGAGTGTGTCACCCCAGACTACGGCAAATCTCATCCCTGACCACCCGGAGACTCATCGCGTGACCACCAGAAGTGTCACCCCTGACTATGGAGAGTCTGATCCCTGACGACCAGGAGACTCACACCTCATCGCCGGGAGTCTGGCCCCTGACGATCGGGAGTGTCTCAGATGAACACCGGGATTCTGAACCCTGACCACCGGGACAATCCCACCTGGCAACATGTAGCGTCACCTCTGGCCATCGGGAGTGTCACCCCGAACACCGGGGGTCTCACCACGGACCTCCGCCGGTGCAACCACTGACAGCCGGCGAGTATCACCACGGGCCACCAGGAGTCTGGGCCCTGACCACCAGGAATCTCAACCCTGACCACCGGGAGTCTCACCCCTCAGCACCGGGAGTGTCGCCGCTGACCAACAGGAGACTCACACCTCTCCGCCATGAGTGTGATCCCTGACCACCGCGAGAATCACCCGTAACCAGCGGGACTGTCACACATGACCTACGGAAGACTGACTCCTGAACACCGGAGTCTGACGCCTGACCACCTGAAATCTGAAACCTAATTACCGGGAGCAGCGGGAGACTCGCCCATGACCACCGTGAGTCTCACCGCTGCCACCGAGAGTCTGACCCATGACCACAGGAGGTCGGAACCCTGAGAAACGGGGGTATCATCACAGACCACGGGGAATCTCAGCCCTGACCACCGGGAGGCAAACTTCTGACCACAGACGGTCTGATCCCTAACCACCGGCAGTCTGAACACTGAGCAACGGGAGGCCACCCCTGACTACCGGTAGCGTCACCGCTGACCAGCGAAAGACAGACGTACCGCCAAGTGTGTGACCCCTGAAAACTGGGATTCTGACCTCTGACCACCGGGTCTCTGACCTCTGATCACTTGGAATGTCAAACCTGCCCACCAGGAGTGTCACTCTTACCACCGGTAGTCTCATCCCTGACAAATGGGAGTCTGACCTCTGACAACAGGGACTGTCACTCTGACTACCGTCAGTCTGAACCCTGACCTATGGCAGTGTTAAAACTGACCACCCGGTGTCGCAACCCTGTCAACCGGAAGTGTCACCAGGAACACCGGGATTGTCACAGATGACCACGGTGGTCTGACCCCAGACCACCGTGACCGTCACCCCTGACCATTTGGAGTGTCATCCCTGACCACCGGGAGTCTCACCATGGCCACCAGGAGTCTGTCCCGTGACCATAGTGAGGTTCACCCCTGACCACCGGGAGACTCACATGTGACCACCGGGACTGTCACCTATGACCAGGGGAGACTGACTCCTGACCACCGGGAGTCTGACCCCCGACCGCCGGTATTCTGAAAGCTGAGCACCGGGAAACTCAGCCATGACCACTGTGAGTCTCACCGTTGCCACCGGGAGTCTGAACCCTGACCACCGGCATTGTAACCCCTGACCACCGAGAGACTCCCCCCTGAGCACGGGGTATCACACACCTGACCACAGGCAGTCTGAACCCTAACGACCAAGAGACTCACACCTGACTGCCAGGAGTCCAACTCCAGACCACTGGTAGTGTCTCACCTGAACACCGGGATTCTGAACGTTGACCACCGGGAGAGTCCCACCTGGCAACATGTAGTGTCTCACCTCTGGACATCGGGAGTGTCATCCCGAGTACCCCGAGCTCATCACGGACCTCCGCGGGTGCCACCCCGGACCACCGGCAAGTATCACCACGGGCTACGAGGTGTCTGAGCCCTGACAACCGGGAATCTCAACCCTGACCACCGGGACGACCACAATTGACTACCGGAAAACTCACCCGTGACCACAGTTAGAGTTACCCCTGACCACCGGGAGTCTGACCCATTACCACTGGAGACTTAGCCTGGACAAACGGGTGTGTAACCCCTGACCACCGGGAGTGTCACTGCTGACCACCGGCAAAGTCACTCGTGACCACAGATAGAGGTACCCCTGACCAGCGGGAGTCTAACCCTTGACCATCGGGAATGTCACTGCTAGCCAACGGAGTGTCACCCCTGAATACCGAGAGGCAAGCCCCGACCACCGGGTGTCGACCGCTGACTACCGGAAGTGTCAACACTGATTAGCGGCAGTCTGGCCCCGGAAGACTGCGAGTGTCACACCAGACCACCAGGAATGTCACACATGACCAGCGGGAGTCTGACCACTGAGCACCAGGCGACGCACCCCTGAGCACAGGGATTCTCAAACCTGCCCACAGAGTGTGTCACCCTTGACCGCCGGGAGTCTCACCCATGGCCAGCGGGAGCCTGACAACTGACCCACTGGCAGTCTCACACCCGACCGGCGGCAGCGTCACCCGGGGCCACCGGGTGTCTCACCCCTGACCACAGGGAGTGTCACCTCTGAACACCGAGAGTGTCAGCATTGACCTTGGGAAGTATCACCCCTGACCAGGGAGGCGTATCACCCCAGGACACCGGGAGACTGACACCTGACCACTAGAGTACAACACCTGTCCACAGGGAGTCTCTCCCCTGACCACCGGGAGTGCCACACGTGATCACCGGCAAACTCACCGGTGACAACAGGGGGAGTCACACCTGAGCACCGTGTTTCTGACCCTTGACCACCGGGAGACTCACACCTCACCGCCAGGAATCTGACCCCTAACGGACGGTAGTGTCACTTCTGACCACCAGGGTCTGACACCTTATCACCGGGAGAGTCACACATGGCTACACGGAATGTCACCCCTGAACACCGGGAGTCTCACCCATGAGTAACGGGAGTCTGACCGCTGACCACACGGAGAGTCACCACTGACCACAGGGAT
This sequence comes from Rhina ancylostomus, assembly GCA_030265395.1. NCBI lineage: Eukaryota > Metazoa > Chordata > Chondrichthyes > Rhinopristiformes > Rhinidae > Rhina > Rhina ancylostomus. The sequence continues at coordinate 4,636 of JARFYF010013012.1, read as the reverse complement.
TGTCAAAACTCACCACAGGGAGTCTGAACCCTGGCATCCGGGAGTCTCTCCACTGACCACCGGGAGTATCACCCCGGACTACCAGGAGAATGACGCTTGACCACCGGTGTCTGAAGCCTAACCACCGACATTCTTACTCCTGAACACCGGAACTGTCACACCTGAGCACCGGCAAAAACTTTCTTTTTCAGTTTTTTAATTAGTTTTCAAATTACTACAGATTAATGTATAACATTAATGTTTGCACTTGTAATATAAAGAGAGGAAAACAATCATGGCATAGTTAATGGCACAGATAAAAATAAATTATAAAAAAGTCTGTAGATACCTTGATCTCTTAGTAAATGAATATAATATAAAATAAAGGAAAGAAAAAGATTTCTTATATATAAAAGAAAAATAAAAAAATCCACAAATCAATTATAAAAATTATAAACAATATATCAAGCAAAACTGAAAATTTTCGAAGAGAACAAAGAAATAGAAGAATAAAAATACTGGACTGAAATGTCTCAGTAGAAACAGAGCATTATTATGTCGTCAACTCCGTTCCCCTAAACTAGAGAATTATTGAAAGGGAGAATCATGTTAAATATTGAATAAATGTACTTCAAATTTAAGCGAAGGATCAACAGTATCACTCCAATTTTCTTTTCCAAGTTTAAACATGATATAGTCTGAGACATCCATTGAAAATTACAACGGGGTATCGGATCCTTGCATTTAAGCAAAATGGATCGTTTGGACATTCATGTAACAAAGGCACATGTATACGGTAAGCGGAAGCAGATAAATGGCCAGAGTCTATCCTTGGTAATCCAAAAATTGCAGTGATAAGTGAGGTTGTAAATCAATATTCAATATAGTTGAGATCATGATATAAATGTTTTTACAATTTTTTTTCCGAAAGAGGACAGGACCAAAATAAATTGTATTTTAAACAGTTGTTCAAAAGATGAAAAAAACCACTTATCAATGAATAAATCACGAAATCATACTGATCCCTTCCTTTTCCCGGTGGAAAAATCTGAGTCAACACTGGATGGATGGAAGAAAAATTAGATTGAATGGGACTTGACAAGTTAAATTTATTCAATCCGAAAGATTTACGAAATTGAAACCATATTCGTACTGCATGTTTAACAATTGGGTTAATCATATGTTTCCTGAACTTAGTCAGGACAAAAGGGAGTGAGGCTTCCAAAATAGAAACTAATGAAATTCCAAGTACTGATTGGTGCTCAAGGTGTACCCATTTGGGGCATTGAATTATGTCCGAATCTTGTATCCAAAAAAATTAAATATCTAATATTAATTGCCCAATAACATAAACTAAAGTTAGGCATGGCCATAACAACATCCTTTTTTTAAAGTTTTTAGTGAATATTTCTTACTTAACTTTGGGTTCTTATTCTGCCAAATATATTAAAGAATTTCAGAATCAATAGTGACCAAAAAAGATTTCGGGAGTAAGTTGGAATCGCTTGAAATAAATACAAGAATTTTGATAAAGTGTTAATCGTTACAGCCTTAATTCGGCCTACCAATGATAAAGACGTGGAGACCATTTAGTAAATAATTGTTTCATGTGGTCAATTAACGGCAATATATCAGCTTCAATTAGGTACTTATATTTCTTGGCAATTTTAACACCTGAATACACAAAATAGTCAGTTACCAATCTAAAAGCTAATTGACTGTAGATTGGGCTTTTTTCATATTTAATGGAAAAGTTCGCTTTTTTTAAGGATTAATCTATAGCCTGAGAGAAAAAAAAAACACTTAACTGATCTAGTGGTGATAGTACTCCGGGAATAGATTCCTAAGGATTAGAAATAGAAAGTAACAGGTCATCTGCGTACAGCGATACCTTATGAATCTTCTGTCTGCAAATAAATTCACATATATTGGAAGAATCCCGGATTGCAATAGCCAAGGGTTCCAAAGCGATATCAAATAATAAATTACTTAAAGGGCAAATTGTCTGGTACCTCGAAAAAGCATAAACAATGGCGATTTTTCATTATAAGTATTAAAACCATAGGGGTCTAATAAATCAGTTTAATCGCAGATAGAAATGTAGGAATAAAATTAAATTTTTGAAGTATAATGAATATATATTCCCATTCGACCCTGCCAAACAGTTTTTCAGCATCTAGTGAGACAACACATACTGCAATTTGAAATGAAGGGGTAGATATAATATCCATTAATCTAATATCAAAATGTAAATAACTATTCTGAATGAATCCTGTCTGGTCTTCAGAGGTAATTTGCGGAAGAACCTTCTCCGATCAAAAGCCGAATATTTTGGAAATGTCATGGTTCTGGGTTCTGGCCCTCAATTTGGCTCCTTCAATGCCTTGTTGTCCAGCACATGGATTCCATGCCGGACTGATAACATAATGACACACACCTGAGCACCATAAGGGGCCTAACATAAGTACCTGGGTTTCTCTAGCACTAGTTGCCAGAGTATTGTTCGACTTTTGGGTTCACTTTGGCTCCTAGTTGCTTAGAGTAGTCTACTCTAGAGCAGTCCTGTGTTCTTCTGTTCCTTTTGAAGATGCAGTTTGTGTTGGGATTCCTCTTCTGATCTCTGAGGTAAGATTCCTTCCTGTTGCTGTCTGTGTTTTTCCTGAGGAAGTATCCTGACTCCAGTATTGTATCGGTGTGCCTCATTTCGGTTCGCTGTGAGCTATCTCCTTGCTTAAAATGGTGACAGTATATTCTGGCCATCATAAACCCAGCGGACAGGAATCGCCTGTATGAAGCCCACGCCAACCAGGGTTCACTTCTGGGCCGGCATGACCAGGAGCTCCGAGGGGTTGTGACAGACGCCCATACCCTTACTGCGACTGTTGGGAAGCTCAGTGAACAGGTCAGCCGAGTCTCTGCTCTCCATGCCTCTGCCACTCCTGGAATTACGTCTGACCAGCCTGGGCCATCAGTTGGAGAACGACAGTACAGTCTTATGTCCCAACCACCCAGGGAACCGCATGTACCTGACCCAGAACCCTAGACAGGGGATCTGGGAAGATGCCGGTGCTTCCTACTACAATTCCTGTTAGCTTTTGAACTGCGGACGTCCATGTATTCAACTAAGAGATCCAAGGTCGCATTCATCGTGCGGTTCTTGCGAGGCAGGCGCTGCAATGGGCCACGGCCATCTGAGACCATCAGCCAGAGACCTGCTCTTCGCTTCATACCTTCATCGAGGAGATGAGAAAGGTCTTTGATCATCCCATCCCTGGAAAAGAGGCAGTCAAGCGACTCCTCACCCTCCACCAGGGCTCCCCAAATGTCGCTGTATACATTGCGGATTTCCGGACGCTGGCAGCCGACTTAGGGTGGAATGGGGAGGTCCTGCAGGGTTTTTCTTTGGCAAGACCTCAGCAACAGGATTAAGGTTGAGTTGGCTGCCCGGGATGAGACAACCAGCCTGGATGCATTGATCTCTCTAGCCACCAGGCTGAATGACTCTGGGAAAGGCAGAGAGAAAGGATGACTCGTCCAACACCTCCGTTCCTTCCGCATGTAACCTTTGAAGCCTCTCCTGACCCGAGCCTCTCTGCTCCTTCTCCTTCTGCCCCAAGAAGGGCTTCTGAATCAGCCGATTGCACCACCCCAGAGGAACAACCAATGCAACTGGGACGGGTCATTATCCGTTATGCAGCGTAATGCTGTTGACAAGTCCTGATTCGCCCGCTCCCTCTGTCCATTTGTCTGTGGATGGAAACCAGACGACAGGCTTACGGATGTTCCAAGGGCTTGACAAAAGGAGCTCCATACAGCAGAGACAAACTGGCGACCCCGGTCGGAGACAATGTCTGCAGGAATCCCGTGGGGTGAGAAGACGTGTTGGACAACCAAGTCGGCTGTCTCCTGACCTGTAGGGAGTTAGTTTAATAATCGGAGCAGGAATCATTTCGACAGATATTACGAATAACACTCCAATGAAAACGATAAGTCATGGAAACACACCACTGCTTCTTTTGAGATGAAATGAATTTTGTTTGTAAGTTTTATATTTTCATTTGAAGATGTTAATAATAAACTATTTTGCAATTGGAGTTCGGTTCTCTTGTCATAAAGCTGCAGATTAGGAATAGTATTTTTAATATAATTCTTTAATCTTGTCAGTTAATATACGTATTTCGTTATTGGTTCGCTTTTTTTTAATCCAGTGAAATATGAAATAATTTGCTCAAGGACATATGCTTTAAAAGCATCCCATATTATCCGACTCGAGATTTATTCAGTAAAAATGGTTAAAAAATGAGATCTTTTCGTTAATAAACTGGACGAAATCTAAGTCTGTCACAATGTTGATCGAGAACAAACTCACAGAGAACCCAAATGCAGCACACCGATTCAAGACAGGAGTCAGGATACTTCCTCGGGACAAACACAGGCAGCAACTGGAAGGAATTTTGCCTCAGAGATCAGAAGTAGAATCCCAACACAAACTGGATCTTCACAAAGGAATAGAGAGCACAGGACTGCTCTAGAGTAAACCACTCTAAGCAACTAGGAGCCAAAGGTAGACCAATACACCTGCAACTAGTGCTAGAGAAACACAGGTACTTATGCTAGGCCCCTGATGGGGCTCAGGTGTGTATTGTTATGTAATCAG
>JARFYF010012073.1:0-16238 GCA_030265395.1 Rhina ancylostomus | reverse complement strand
TATCTTCTCTCGCCACTCTCGAGAGAAGGTTCTCGACCCAAAACACCAACAGTTCCTTCCACCACACCACCACCCCCACGTCTCTAAGGTGCTGCTTAACCCACTGAGTTCCTCCAGAAGTTTGTTTTTGATCCAGATTCCAGTATCTTCAGTCCCTTATGTCACCCAACCGCTGGCCTGTTAAATTGATCCTAATATGTATTGGAATGATGATGACATAAAGGGTAAAGAGGAGGGAATTTCTGGTGTATTTCAGAGAGCTTTATCAATAGGACCGTGCTTCGTGCTCAAGGTGTGTCCCAGGAATGAGGATGCTAATGCAATCAGCACTAGGAGGACCTGAAAGAATTATGTAGTGAAAGCATTACTGATAATGCTCCCTTGCTAGGATCCTGGCATAAACACTTCCCTCCCTGCTGCAGTGTGTTGCTGTGCTGGGATCCTGGCTGCCAGGAAGCTGTTGTGAATCCCTGTCCTCCCTCCTGCTGCATGCTGCTGCTCCAGAAAGTAGCCACCAATCCAGGAATGAAGTGCCCCACAAGCTTGGTGTAGAAGACGGTAAGGTTGGGTGAATGGCAAGTTGGAATAGTGGTGTGACTGTTCCACACTGTGGCATGGGGATAAGAGCTGCTCCAGAGCCAGTACAATAATATGGACCTTTACTTGGACTGGTAGCACCAGCTCCATGTATTGACAGACCGTCTGATCCTACATTCTTCCTTATTACCATCTGTTGGATGTGATCAAAGCTACTGTGTTTTCCACTTTGTTTGCCTGCACAGCTCTCCCCAGCCCAGAGATTTTCCCGTGGCGACAAGCTCAATGCTGATAGCTGGTGAATCATTGTTAGAGGTGGTGTCAATGGAAAGCAGGAAATCATCCAGGTTCTTGGCATATTAGCTTGCAGCAGAGGGGAGGTCAAGTGTTTGTATCAGGTTCCTGGCACAGCACCGCACAGACTGAGCAGATGTCTTTATGTGAAATACAGGAGGATGTGTACCTGTGGGTGTTCTAACTGAAGGACCAAGAAGACCATAAAGAATCAGTCATCTGCGGTGTAGGAAGGAGGCATTACTAATCTGGTTTTGAGGAGTAAGAGGGGTCAATTGAAGCAAGTGTCCATGGGGGAACATGTAGTGCAGGGTGATCAAAGTATCATAACGTTTAGATTAATCTTGAAAAAAGATCGGGAGCAATCCAGAGAATAACTAGTTGGAAGAATTCCAATTTCATTCGGTTAAATATTGATCAGGCCAGAAGTCAGATCAGTTTGAAAATGTGTAATTAAACAATGAGTGGTCTTTAAAGTAGAAACTGTAATCCACTTATTTGGAAATATAGTGCAACCAAAGCCAGTTGATCCAAGATGACAAAAGAGGTATTGAATCTCATCTCTTGTTCCACTTCTGTCATCTCAGTCTTATCATCATAAACAACTCAGTGTCACATGTTTGTCTCTTAACAGGTTGGATGTATGTTGGCTTTTTACAGGACGTTTGGTATTCAGTGGGTTTTAAATAAACTTGAAAGCTAGAAAACAATGACATTTTGATCCATTGCTTTTTAATTGTATAATGCAATCAATTGAATACAGTCACTATTAAATTACTGGTACAGAAACAGTAGACTCATTGAGAAACTTGTTTACATCCCTTAAAAAGTGACTTTTAAAAAGATACTGTATGGCTCAGGGAATTGATACTTTTGCGGCTATTACCATATTCACTTAACTCTGGTCAGATTTTGTTTAATAATTTTGAACAGTATAGTTTTTGTTAAAATTAAGATGAGGTACACATCTTACATTTGTAGGGTTCAGGGTAAAGAAAAGCAAGCAAAATTAAGAAGGTATGCATTAACAAAATTCAAGCACTGGTAATCTAGACATTACACTTCATTGTAGAAATCAATCAGATTCATCTGTGGCCTCTGGATTTTCAGCTGAAAAGAAAAACAATTGATATGTTTCTCTGTGTAAAATATTCTATATTTTCTGAAAATGATTTCCATTACCAATTCTTATGCTAACATTTTTACTGGGAAGAAGACATGCCAACTCATGTTGTTGTTTTCTCTCTTGACTAGATGCATTGCTGACATCAGCAAGAGGAAATAGTTATAGCTTGTGAAATATAAGTTCTTGTTATAAATACAGAAATATACAATTTATCATGGCATTATACTGATAAGGATGGAATGCATGGCTTTATTAAGTCTGAATTAAGTTTGTATTCCCCAAACTTTAAACCCAAATGACAAAGTCTGCACTTGGTCAGTTTTCCCTTTTGCAGTGCAACAGGAGATGAATTTGCATTGTGTGATAAACTGTGTTTAAACATGTATATCTTGTTTCCAACTTCACTTTCTGTAAGATCTTTTGGGCACTTATTTGTATTGCCCCACACTGAAGCAGGCACGATAGTGTACCAGTTAGCGTAATGCTATTACAGCGCCAGTGCCCCGGATTCAATTCCAGCTACTGTCTGTAAGGAGTTTGTACATTCTCCTGTCTGTGTGGGTTTCCTCCAGGAGCTCCAGTTTCCTCCCACATTCCAAAGACGTACGGGTTAGGGACTTGTGGGCATGCTATGTTGGCGCTGGAAGCGTGGCAACACTTGTAGGTTGCCTCCAGAATGCTCTATGCAAAAGGTGCATTTCACTCTGTGTTTCAATGTACATGTGACTAATAAAGATATTTTATCTAATCCTTGCTTTGGACAAATCCAGATTACTTCAGTCACAAATACAATTATTGAATGGTGCCATAGCTCCAATTCATCTTATACAGCTGTATCCTCTGGCATGCCATGGCCAATGGCATGGAATATTCTAGAGTTTACAACTCCAAAGGTCCATAGGCCAGCTTCTAAAATTCTACCACAGATAAAATTATGTTTATCGCTGAATCATAATCTGCAGTAGTGTGGTAGTTAAGTCATGGCCAAGGATAACGATCTGGTAATAGGAATTAAAATATTGCCATTAGCAATTTGGACATTTCCATTTGGTTATTAACTATTTAGGGATTTTAAAGTACTTTTATTGGTATTGGTCACCATGAAGCTCACAGAGTTATCTTCAGTTTGGAATGCTGAATGGATGATCCATCCTGGCTTCCTCCTTTGACCCCCACCATGACAGATACCAGTTTTCAGCCAATTAATTAGCTCCATGTGACATCAAGAAATAGTTGAGAGCAGTGGATGGAGCAAAGGGAATGGGATCAGATGCCATCCTGGTTGTAGATCTATCTGAACATGTAGCCAAACAGTTCCAGTATTATTACAATTCTGTCATCTGTTCCACGATGTAAAACATTTCCCAGACTTGTCCTTGCCACTAAAACCAGGACATATCCAATTGGTCATTTTAACCGTCAACTTTCATTCATCAGCAAAATGATGGAGAGTGCTGTTGGTAGTGCTATCAAGCAGTAATTACAGTAAAAAAAACTGCTCTGACCATCAGTTTTTCAGATCTCATAAGAGCCTTAGTCAAAACGAGGACTGGAGCTGAATTCCTGTAAAGGGAGTTGGGAGTACTTTCACCACAAAAGCTGAACAGTTCAGTAAAGGTCTGCTATTGTCCTAAGGGCAATTGGGGATGGATACTAAATGCTTGTCTTACCAGTGATGTGCACATCGTCAATATGATTTCTTTTCAAAAAAGTCCCCATTTGTTATTTTGCTCTCAGACTTGTTCATACATCACACCCATGTTCCCGACTCAAAACTGGCTCTTATTATGACAGTCAAACAGTTTTAAGGTTCTTGCCCTTGTTTTCAAGTCCATCCATGGCCTCAGCATTTGCCACCTTTCCCATTTCCCAATCCCAATCTCAGCAAACTGCAGCCCTTCTATTTTTAGATGCAAGTGCTGTTCAAGTTTTAGCCTGTTGCATATCCTCAGTTTTAAGCACTCTATCACTGGCCTTATTTACAGCAACCTTGGTCTTAAGCTTTGAAATTCCTTTTTGACATTTTTACCCTTTTCTACCTCTCTCTAGTCCTATGAGATTCTCCTTCAAACCCATCTCTTTCATTGTCCTGGTACTTTTTATGGATTGCTGTCAATTTTTCTCAAATTGTTATTTGATGATTTGCCTGTTGAGCATACTGAGATGCTTTTTTATATTAGTGATTCTGTATAAATTCAAGTTTTTGTTGTCATGTGGCACTGCAATTGGCACATTATGGTATCATGTCAATACACCGTTTAACAACAAACCTTCTCAGTAGTGATGTTAAAGTCCGATACTGATTCCATATCACTCCTGGAACAAGTGGAGGATTTCCCTTCATGTGTTGAACCTGAATATAAATACACACAGTCATTATCAAATCAAATATACAAATTAGGGTAGGTAAATCTTCCTTCACATCCTCACAGGTTTCTTTTGCAAAAATCACAGATCTGGGTGAGAACCAACTTGTGATAGGGTAACCTACATCAGCATTGGTCCCACAAGAGCGTACCTCAGTTTGAGGCAGAGGTTTTTGGTATCACTTATTTAGTTTTTCTGATCTGATGAGCACAGAACTAGTTTTATTCTTGAAGAACTAATGGAATATCTGTCCACTGATTTTTGAGGGGAAACCTGCTTAAACTTATCTACAAGGACATGGTGACTGGGATCCCAGTTTGAGGAAGGTAATTTGAAGCTATTTTTACTTGAGATTTGTCTGGTCTTCTGATGAACAGAAGTACCAGCTCACTCGTGTCTGCACTGCCCTCACAATCACAACTGGAGTCACCCTCAATCAAAAACATTGCTTCAGGATCTCTGTGATATGTGACAGATATATCACTCTACTTACTCCTAGATTCCAGGAGCCAAGAAAGCCTATTGGCAAGATGGGGAACCTTATGTTTTTGATCAGTGTGAATTTTTTCATTCATCCCTGAAAAGCTCACTTGGCTACACTGCAGGGCTCCCAAAAGTTTAGGTTTTTATGTGTGTCAGGGCACCTTATAGACACCTCTCTGGCACTTTCCTGACATGAGTGTGCTTTAATTTTGTGTGGATACCAATGAATTTAACAGTTTTTATTATTTTTAATGCTGAAAATAAAGGGTACAGATGAATTTCTGAGCCATTGTTCTTTTTGAGGAGTGAAGCTGGAAAGCGCACAGATGAATTTTGCATGTTGCACTGCTCATCACGTTACGTGAAATGTTGCATCTGAAAAACGTGCTTGGCAGAGTGAAAAATCCCAGAGTTAACAAGACAATTTCCCAGTGACTGCTGGGACTCACAGAAATAGAGGCAAAATTGCTCCATTTGGGTGAAGCTGATTTTTAACACATTGTAGTTTCTTTAGAGCCAGTGTGCGGATGTGTGTCGTCGCTCATATTTCCCATTAGGACGCCAACTGCAGGGTTTTTTATGATGCAGACATTAGGTTACCAACAACATTAAAGTCCAGATTTCTTTGGTTTGTTATTTTAAGAACATTTTGTTCTTTGTAACATTGAATATAATTGTCATTTAACTCACTAGAGCAATTCCTGAGAAGAATCACATTCTGCCAGGCACCAGGATGGAGTAGGCTGTGCATTGCTGGAAACAACTGGCAAATTCTACAAGTTGTGCTTTGTTAACTGCCCAGTAAAAATATAGTTGGAAGAGAGAGAGAGCGAGCAAGTGACAAACTCAGTACTACCTTCTGTCTTAATTTATTTATTTCTGATCTTAACATATATTCTAAGACCGTGCATCTTAAATTTTAAATTTGGTTTTGCAGTCTGCTGACTCATCATTTTGAGATTCTCCACCAGGTCTCTGGCTTAATATGGCCCAGAACCCAAGTTACTACCGGCTCTCAATTTACTGACTTGGCTAGCAATTAACATTTCCTGTTTTAGAAGCCATACTTCAGATTGAGATAAGAAAAGGTATTCAATTTCTATAACTCCTTTCACATCTGGGACATCTCAAGGTATTTTACAGTCAATGAAGTACTTACAAAGTAATGATGTGGGGAAGTGCAAGGTTTAATTTACATGTAGCATGATTCCACAAACAGTAACAATAATTATCAAACAACGGTCTAGAAATTTAATAATGCGTCACTATTTATTCAATTGCTATACGTAGCACAGCTCTGAACTAAGACAAGTTTGTCATTTACCTTCTATACTTTGGGACACACTGCACCATGCTACTGGGCTTGTAGCAGGCTATTTGTTAACATCATATTGTTCCAAGGATATAAATAGTAAAACAAAAAGTCTGGAACTAACTTGGGGTGTTCATTTATCAAAGCTATTCACAGTACCAGGTCAAAGAAGAAAAGGGAATCCACAGAAAGAGTGGGGACCATTAAGCATCAAAGCGGCAATCTGTGTGTGGAGCAACAGAAAATGAGCAGGTCTTAATTAATACTTTACTGTATTTAGAAATACTTTACTGTATTAGAAACTCATTGCAGCTTTCAGGGTGGGAGAAAATGATATTTTGGAGCATATTGTCACTAAAAATGAGAAGGCAATAAAGGCTAACGAGGTCCCAGAGGACTGCCGAATTGCTAATGTTGTTCTGTTACTCAAGAAGGGAAATAGGGATAATCCTGCAAACTATAGATCAGTGAGTCTCATGTCACTGATAGGGAAGCTATTGGAGAGGATTCTATGGGATGGGATTTTTGAGCATTTGGAAAACAATAACCTAATTAGGACAGTCAGCATGGCTCTGTGCGGGGCAAGTCGTGTCTTAACTAACTTGACTGGGTTTTTCGAGGAGGTGACAAAGGTGATTGATGAAAGTAGAGCTGTGGATATCATCTCCATGGATTTTCGTAAGGTATTTGACAAGGTCCCCCATGGGAGGGTTATTCAGAAGATTAAGATGTTTTGGGTCCATGGTGACTTGGCCATTCAGATTCGGAATTTGCTCGCCCACAGAAGACAGAGGGTAGTGGTGATGGGACTTACTCTGGCTGGATGTCCTTGACTAGTGGTGTTCCACAGGGATCCATACTGGGACCTCATCCATAAATGAACTGGATGAAAATGTGGATGGGTGGGTTAGTAAGTTCGCAGATGATGCAAATATTGGTGTTGTTGTGGATAGTGTAGAAGATTGACAAAGGATACGGTGGGATATAGATCAGTTGCAGATCTGGGTGGAGAAATGGCAGATGAAATTTAATCCAGCCGAATGTGAGGTCTTGCACTTTGGGAGATCAAATATAAAGGGACAGTTATAATGGCAAGACCCTTAACGGTGTTAATGTACAGAGGGATTTTGGGGTTCTAAGTCCACAGCTCCCTGAAAGCTCCCTGTAATGCAAAGTTTTCTATACTGATGCAAAGTCATGGTAAAAATTAGATTCATAAATAATAGCATTACCATCAAGGCTATGGGTGTGTCCGTTATCAACAGTAATGATTTCAGAACTGTGCCATTCCCATTCATCACCTTCCCACTTCTCCATTATTTCTTTCTCTTGCTCTTCTTCTCTATAAAAGACACAAGCGGCAGAGAATTGAGAAAGTAAAAATTCTTTGCAAAGAAAGAAAGAAATGTAGTTAAGCAGCATTGTACATTGCGTGAAAGAGCTCCTGTACATTTGAAACAATCACAATTCTAATGTAGGACTTGTATCAGGTAATTTGTATTGTGCAAGATTCCTTAGGGACCATTGTGATTATTGTTTTAATAACGTTGATGGAGGAATAAATATTAGTCAGAGCACCAGAGAGAAAATATCTGCTCTCCTTCAAAAGTGCATAGGAGACCTTTTGCAGGAATCAGAGAAGGGAAACAGAGTTTGGTTCAACAACTCATCTGAAAAATATTACCTCCAAATGTACAACAGTCCGTCATTACTACCATATTGGAGTGTGGGCCTCGACTTTCATGCTACGGTTGTTGAAGTAGAACTTGAACCCACAATCTTCTGACCAAGAGGCAAAAATACTTTAAACGGACCACAGCTTACACTGGGGGCTGAGCTGAAAAGGTGATTGGCACACTGACCTTTCACTCTAAGCACTTCTTAACAATAGCTGATGTGGAAAATGGATTGTGCTGCATTCAACAATATGCTATGTTATTATAATATGTTATTCAATGATATATATGTTATTTTTAGTCACAATGAAATTGACAAGAGCAGCAATGCATGAGAACCATCTTCACCTTCAGGAATTCCCTGATCAGGATGTAAATTGTCACCGTTACATTGGCATTGTGGAAAACCCTGAAGTTCCTTAGTCAATATGAAGAAAATACCAATAAACCCACCCTGTAATGGAAAGCTTTAATCAGAAGAAGTAAAAGCAGCAGTAAGACATTTGACCATTGTGCATGTTCCCACCAGCGGCTCTACTTCATTAGGAGATTGAGGAGATTTAGTATGTCACCCAAGATTCTTGCAGATATACAGTGGAGAGCATTCTGACTGGTTGCATCACTGTCTGGTATGGAGGCTCCAATGCTGAGGATCAAAAGGGCTGCAGAGGGTTGTAGACTCAGCCAGCTCCATCACAGCCACAACCCTCCCCGCCATCAAGAGACGGTGCCTCAAGAAGGTGGCATCTATCATCAAGGACCCTCACCATCCGGGACATGCCCTCTTCATGTTACTACCATCGGGGAGGAGGTACAGGAGCCTGAAGAACCATACTCAATGTTTCAGGAACAGTTTCTTCCCCTCCGCCATCAGATTTCTGAATGGCCCATGAACCCATAAAGTACTGCCTCGTTATTCCTCTTTCACACTATGTATTCGTTTTTGGAACTTTTTATGTCTCTGTGATCTCCTCTACATTTATGTTATGTAGAGATCTAATTGACCTATTTTTGCAAGGACATTTTTATCCTTGTAGTTTAGCCAGAAGTTCAGTCATTTAGATGGTTATGGAATCAAAGAAATTTACAACACAGAAGAAGACCAGAGGACGACGGTTTCTTCATTCTTCTACTCATTCTTCAAGTGGCTACCCAGTAACTTGCTAAGGGTTTGCAGGGTTTTTGTCTCCTCCACTCTTTCGGGATCCTTATGACCTCCAGGATGAAAACTTTGTTTTAAAAATTGCATATAATAGACATATAACAATATAAATATGGAAATATTTTACCACACCTTTTGCTTTGTGATTGCTTTATGGACTTGCGAAACTTCATGTTGTAGATCGTAAGAGCCAAAAGGCCAAGAACAAACACAATTAGTGTCACTGATAAACCAGCAATCAAACCGTTCTTGTGAATCGCAATGTCACAGTAATCACCAAAGTACCAGAAGTCTTGAGATACGTCACAACTGGAAGAAAGTGAAAAGAAAAGAAATCACCATTGCTCACTGAGTTTTCTTGCCTTTGGTTTTAGTACTTTGGGGTTCTGAGGACTGGAAATCCATTCCGTGTTGACATAATTGCACAGCCATTGGATCTGTTTGCATCTGTTTTCAATGTGCAAAAACAGTATTTGTGGTTCAAAATTCATTTCCTAATGAAATGCCAACCATAAGGAAATTAGACTGGACACTTGAGGTTGCCTTCTGCTTCACAAAGGCACTGTGACAACATCATCAATATGCACATCCCCTATTAGTGAAACACGCTGAAAGAAATGAATCATGCATGATTCAAAGTGTTCCCTGTGGAGCATTGTTTTTATATTTTATAAATTATCCCTGTCATTTTAGTATTAAAAGCTTCTTTATTAACAGCACTACACATTGACCTAAGCATATATACAATGACATGTTCAATTTGCCTTGGTCTGTGGCCTGATTCTACTATTACCTGCATGGTTTGGGGCCACCCAAAGGAAAGGATGTGATCAGCTTGTTCCAAGTATTGGGAGGCAGACTTGGAGAGAGCTCTTTGATAGTGCTGAGTCACTTCTCAAAGGGAAGAAATGACAATAACGACTTTAAAACAAATCATCCCAGTTTGGTATTTTAGGGCAAAATGCAACAGCTATTTGATGCACCAGATGTACCAAATGTTTTGGAACGTGTGCATGACTTTTTGGGTAAGCTCGGTAGAAAATGTGAGGTTAATAGTTTAGATATCAGCTCATTGTTTAGTCAATAGCTAATTCTAATTTCCTTTCAGGAGGAAGTAACAGTTGGAATTATGCAGAGCTTTTCATGATCTCAGTACAGTAAGACATTTATAGTCCAATATCCAATAGTTCAGAAATCCAAAAGGTCTGGAATGCGAACTGGGATGGGAGGCGATGGGGGTGGTTAGAAAGTGGTGGTAGGTCGTGCAAGCCTGATTCAAGAGTCTTGCATGTGGCTAGAGTGAAGTCAGGGTTTGGAATACCAGGGGTTTGCAAAGTGGGTAGGTTTGTGACTAGAGCTGGAGTCCAGAGTGCATGTATCTTTCCTGTTCCCTTTAAACTCACCAGATTCACTGGAAATTTATTATATTACAGTGTGACATATAAAACTAGTGAAATGAAAGTGTATTTTGGTATTGATAGGAGTAATATCCAATACTTCCAAAATCTGTTATTCTGGCACCACCAAAGTGCTATGGTGCCAGATTATTGGAGTTTTACTACATTTCTCAAATTGCTTTACAAGCAGTAAAATTCTTTTGAAGCATAGCCATTTTATAATATATGAAAATAATATCAGAAAGAATAACCTCTAACAAACAATAACAATGTCATGATCAGCTAATCTCTTATAGTGCTGTTGGTTGAGACACAAATATTGGCTAATACACAGAGGAGAACTCTTCTGCTCTTCTTTGAGTTAGTGCAATGGGATTTTTCTGTATGAGCTGAGAGGCCCTTGGTTTAATACCTAATTCTAAAGATAGAATTTCTCAACAGTGCAGCAGACTCTCTCACCATAGCTGTAACCTGGCTGTAAAGGTATAAAGATATTAAGAGAACAATGTTTAGTTGATTGTCAATACTTACTAGCACTTGGGTCCATTATTTGTCATTCCACACATTCCTTTTCCACATTTCACTGAGTCGTTCCTTCTTGAATCACATATTGAAACACATATTGCCTTCTTCCCAGTGGAAACTAGTTTATAATACTGGATTAGATTCTTGGGAACCCATGAAGCACAATTATCTGTCAATATTTAAAAAATAGAAGTTATTATTCATCATTTATCAATTTATTAAAAATGTCATGTCATGGGGCAGAACTACAATTGCAAAGCATATTATGTTTTCATTTGTTACAGTTCATTATATTGCGACTACCAATCTTAAAAAGTGATCAATACTTCCATGCAAGTATGCACTGGGAAATTGTACCATGGTCTTCATGTGTGAGATGCTCATGCACCTATATCTATCTATAGCAATGATGTCAGTAATTGTGCAACACAAGTTTAATGTCATTGTTGCAAGATTGAAGACATATTAGCACTTTGGAAACCACGTGAGAGTTAACTGGGAATAAGAAGCCTGCCTACACATATTTGAGTGTATTTGAACCATTTTAGGTCTGCAGTGGACCAACTATTGATTCTTCATTGATGGGCCAGATGTGTGAGGCAAAGGCTTGTACTTTCTATGGGAAGACACAGCCATTATTATACTTGTCCCAGCTTTTGACCTTTGACATCATGAGCAAATCCATTCCTCAAACAACGCATATTCAACAACTCACAGGTTTAAAACAATCTCTCCACTTTAGTTGATTGATATATAATCTAACAATGGAGTTCCCTGCTTACCGACATTTCTGTTGCTGCGAATACTTCCAAAATTATTTAAAAAGCTGGATGCATACATAGATTTATACTTAACCAGATATTCACTGCCCAGAACACAACATTTATTCTGCAGTAACAAGGTAATAAATTGCGTGCCTTACCAATCAAAACAGGCTTTTTCACAGTTAAACTGGAAGTGTCAAAATCGAATATGGTGTTGTTGCCTGAAATTTAAAATTCAAGATTATGTGAATAACCTCTTTTCACAAAGTATTGGAGGATGATTTAAACCCAACATAAAAGGATGGAAGTTTTCAGAACCCGGTGGCAATTCAGGTGAAGGATATTCGTGCTGGAGCATGATTTCATTTCCTAACCTGTGAAACAGAGTAAATCATGCTCTTAGCAATTCATACCAAATATTCTGATAATGAGAAAGGCCTACATGGTTCCATCAAATGGTGCAAGGCAAACATAGTGTGGGTTATAAAGAATACTCTGTCCTATTGAACATTTCCTGGAGCCAGTACAGCGCAGGTTAGATACAGTGTAAACTCCCTTTACACTGTCCATCAAACTCTTTTTAATATGGAATCAACCTTTCATTGAGGTTGAAGACCATCACCTTGAATATTTGGTGTCAACTTGGGCTTTTGAGTTTAATTCCTACCTTCTGCTGAACTTGTATTTTTCAGAGTTGTTTCAATTTCTTTGACTTTCTTATTGAGATCTTCCTCAGAAATTCCTGCTGAGGTGTTCATAGCGAGTATGATCTTATGATCCACAATGATACTGCCTTTCCTATTGGGCAAAAAATATAGATGATTTAAATCAATGAAACCTTAGCTTCAGAATCATGAAGGGTGTAGCTGGGTAATGATTAAAAATAACTGCTTCTGTCATCTAAAGGAAGTAATGTCAATTGAAGGTTTTGATTTTCTTTGGGGAGTTGAGTTTAATACCTTCTTAACTTTCCCTCAGTTTCATCATTAGGTTTACAGCTCAAAAGTAAATCTAATCTAGAACTTGAGTGCTATATTCTTCTGAGGCGCAGAGTGCGTCAATTGTTTCAACTGACAATATTCACCTCCACAACAATCAAACTGACTTAAGAATATTTCTTTGCGAAACATGTTGATCAGTTCCTGGGTCTTGTCAATGGCAACATCAAAATGGAATGATTTATTTTCTAATTATATATTTTGTATTTATTACCCATTCTCAGACTCTCTTGTGATTGGTTTTACAAATGACTAACTTGCTGGACCAGATTAAAGAACATTGAGTTAACCAGAGTCTCACGTAAATATGGCAGGTTCTTTTTAGGAAGGGAGTAAACTCTTTGGATTTCTAGAATAATGTGAGAAATGTAATGGTGCCAGGTCATAATTCTGATTAATTAAATCGAATTTAAGATTGGCCACAATTTGAAATCTGGATTTCTGGACATTGGATTCAGTAGGTAAAATCAATGAATATATTCCAGACTCTTGAGATTTTGGATCTGTTGTGGAATCTAGTGTTATAGGGAACAGATGAAACAATATCTTATTGAATAACAGAGAGAGCTTGTGGTCACTTGACTAACTCCTGCTCCTCTTTCTCATGTTTTTATATCGGAGCAAAATCAGAGCAGTGCTGCCTTTCTTGTATTTGTCTGTAGTGCAGTGACTCTTTTGTGTGAGGAAGTCTCCAGGTAAAGGTCTCTTGTTGGCCAGACATTCTTAAGCATCTAGCAACACAATTAGCCCTCAGTTTGATCTTGCTACTGTGCTGCATTCCAACAACAGCAATTCTGTAGCACCAGCAAGTGCACAGCCATACCGGTCTGCAAAGAGCCTTAGTCTTTAACTTTGGAATGAACTTGGCTCAGAGGAAGCATTTGCATTCTCTGTGCTGTGAAGGCTTTGGCTCCCATCCCTATGCAGAGACTTGATCACAGAATCTTGGTTGATGTTCCCAGCACAACTACAGAGAAAATACTGCTGGAGAAATATCCCATGCCTTCTACTGGAACAAAATCAGGGATGTCTCCCCTCATACTCTAGCCAATAGTTATCCTGAACCAAAATCTTTTTGTTGCAAGTGAAGCCTTGCAGTGTGCACATTGGCTACTGTGGTTACCCCAATAGTAACAATGAAGTTTAATTCAGAAGTAGGTTGAAGTGCTTTGGGCCATCCTGCAGGAGTAAAATAATGCAAATTCTTCCCTACCTATCCAGGGATAGTGTGCAATTCGTGAGTACATAGAACATAAAGCACAGCACAGGCCCTTAGGTCCAAAATGTTGTGCCATTTTATCCTGCTCTGAGATCTATCCCACATAGCCCCCTATTTTTCTGAATCATGTATCTATCTAAGAGTCTCTTAAATGTCCCTAATGTATCCGCCCCCACAACCTCTGCAGGCATTGCGTTTCACGCACCCTCTACTCTCTTTTTAAAAAAAAAACTTACCCCTGACATCCCCTTTATACCTTCCTCCAATCACCTTAAAATTATGTCCCCTTGTACAAGTGAACCGGTTTGGCGGTCACGGCGCACGTCGTCGGAATGGCGGGGCCCAAAATGGCGTCGTGCCTTCGTCTTCCCCGAGCGACGGGGAAAACCCTCACGTGTGAAAAGTTGCTGACGTAGTGTGTACTTAAGTTCCGGTTTCAGAGGATGGGAACTGCACCTCTTAAAAGGCCCACGCAGCGCGCCAATATGTATCAGTCTCATTCGACCCATTGACAACCTCGTGTGTTTCCTTTTGCATCGCGGTAGCAGCCACTACACCCTCATATTAGGCATTGTCGCCCTGGGAAAAAGTCTCTGACTGTCCAC
Organism: Rhina ancylostomus; assembly: GCA_030265395.1. Lineage (NCBI taxonomy): Eukaryota > Metazoa > Chordata > Chondrichthyes > Rhinopristiformes > Rhinidae > Rhina > Rhina ancylostomus. The sequence continues at coordinate 1,773 of JARFYF010012073.1, read as the reverse complement.
TTGATCTATGCATCTTATCATCTTGTACACCTCTATCAAGTTACCTCTCACCCTCCTCTTGAAAGAGAAAAGCCCTAGCTCACTCGACCTATCCTCACAAGAAATGCTCTCCAATCCTGGTAAATCTCCTCTGCACCCTCTCTAAAGCTTCCACATCCTTCCTTTAATGAGGTGACCAGAACTGAACACAATACTCCAAGTGTGGTCTGACCAGAGTTCAGTAGAGCTGCAACATCACCTTGCGGCTCTTGAACTCAGTACACTGACTAGTGAAGGCCAACACTCCATATGCCCTCTTAACAACCCTATCAACCTGCACAGCAACCTTGAGGGATCTATGGGCATGGACCCAAAATCCCTCTGTTCCTCCAGGTGGCTGCCATATCAACCATGTGCATTCCACAGGGATAACAAGGAAGTGAGGGAAAATAGAGGGAAGTACTCTGGCCTCTTCCTGGAGACCCTCCATATGAGGGAGTGCCCTGTGCTCTGAGTGACGTTAACTCTCTGTGATCCTTGGGGCTTCAGGTTGAAGCCCTTTTTACTGAGGTACCCAGTGCACTGATTCTGTGAACTTTGACAGTGCTGCCTGTGCTGTAAAGATCATCAGGTAAAATTTGAACAAGGTGGTGGTTGTAAAATCATAGTGCCAGTGGGGACCTCTTCATTCATGCTCTGTGTGATGTCCTGATTTTGCCACAAATGAGCTAGGTCAGAACCGTCTGGTCTAGTTTCCATCTCAAAGGAAGTAATGAATGCCACGTACACCGATGGTACCATCACATGTGTGAGCAGCCATGGAAGTGATACCCCATGCGCTGAATCCTGGAAGTACCTGGACCCTTTAGAACTGAGGTAAAGGAAGAATTACTTCAGCCAGAAGGTGGTGAATCTGTGGAATTTGTTGTCACAGAGGGCTGTGGAGGCCACGTGATTGAGTGTATCTAAGGCAGGGATTGACAGGTTCTCGATTGGTAAGGAGGTTAAGGAGTTCGGGGAGAAAGGCTTTGAGAAAAAAAAATCAGCCATGATTGAATGATGGAGCAGACTCGATGGTCCAAATGGCCTAATTCTGCTCCTATATTTTATGGTCTTATTGACCAAGGCCCAGAAATTGTTTCATTGCATTTTCTTTTAGTGGGTGGAGGTCTTTAAAACGGCTTTGTGGGCCGCCTGATGGCTTAACGAATGAGAGCTGCAAGTGCGAGATCTTTACAGAAGGATGTCTGGTCTCCCTCTGCAATGCCATGCTGAAACTCGCATTGAAAATCCAAAACCTGCGGATGCTGAAAATCTGAAATAAAGACAGAAAATGTGGGAAAAACTCAGCAGGTCAGCCAGCATCTGTGGAAAGAGAAACAGTTGATGTCAGTTCTGAAGAAGGGTCTTTGACCTGGAATGTTAATTCTAATTTTGTTTCCACAGATGTTGCCTGACCCTCTGAGTGTACCTGCCATTTCCTGTTTTTATTTAGATTATAGAACCATAGAACAGTACCTTCAGCCTACAATACAGGCCCTTCAGCCTACAACGTTGTGCCGACCTTTAAACCTTAAGAAGACTATCTAACCCCTTCCTCCCACATATCCCTCTATTTTGAATTCCTCCATACACTTATCTAGTAATCTCTTGAATTTGACCAACGTACCTGCCTTCACCACCACCCCAGGCAGCACATTCCATGCCCCAACCACTCTCTGGGTAAAAAACATCCCTCTGATATCTCCCATGAACTTCCCACTCATTATTTTAAAGCCATTCCCTATTGTATTG
>JARFYF010011290.1:0-16321 GCA_030265395.1 Rhina ancylostomus | reverse complement strand
GGATACCATGCTTTGCTGGGCAAGGAGCTGAGTGTCTCTACAGAACATCTCCTCTGCACTTCCTTGGCTGTCTGCTATGCCTGTCCTGCTGGGCTTGCGACCTGCCCCCAAACAGGCACAGCTCTCCCATAGGGTCCTCACGAGTGAGCTGTGCCTTCCCTTGGGGTCAGCACTCTGTGCTCCGACTCCTTTGCTTCTGCTTCCAAGGGCTGTGTCGTGCTCTGTGTATCACAGCTGCAACCTGGGCTTGGAGAGGGAAGTTCTCCCCTGGCACCAGTCCATTTGGTCTTTATCTTATTCTTTCTCCTTTTCTCTGTTGACCTCTGTGTGTAGTAATACATGGGATATCACAAAGACAAGTGCAGGGCAGCTGGGAACAAGAGGGATGGACCCTGCAGCTCTCCGGATCATGCACTAATCCAGGGGCTTCTGAGCCCTTTCATCTGTCCTCTCCTAATACTGACCACATGTTCAGTTACAAAAATTAGGATTTCTACACTTAAAATAGCAGTTGTCAGATGAGAAACTTCTGAGGAAACCCTGACACAGTCACGTTGTGGCTCTGCTCTGCAGCCACAATCTTCATAGCTGTGAGTGCAGACACAGAACCTCTGTTACCTCTGACATCCCACATGGGTACTGGAGATTCCACAGAGGAACTTCCTGAATCCCGTGCAGCTTTCAGAGCGGATTCCTTGGAGCCACAGTGCTTCTCCCAGCACACTCAGACATCAGCCCAGGTTCAAAAAGCATTTGAACTTTAGGTGATGGTGGGAATTTATGGGAAATGAACAGGTTTTATCCTGAGACGTCTTCTCTCCTAACCTGTCACTACCTTTTTGTCCTCTGACAGTACCCCATGCCCAGAGCAGCAGATGTCCAACAACAGCTCCATCACCCACTTCCTCCTCCTGCCATTCGCAGACACATGGGAGCTGCAGCTTTGCCACTTCTGGCTCTTCCTGGGCATCTCCCTGGCTGCGCCTGTGGGCAACGGCCTCATCATCACCAGCACAACCTGCGACCAGCACCTCCACACCCCCAGGTACTTCTTCCTCCTCAACCTCTCCCTGCTGGACCTGGGCTGCATCTCCACCACTGTCCCCACATCCATGGCCAATTCCCTCAGGGACACCAGGGACATCTCCTACACAGCTTGTACTGCACAGCTCTTTTTCTTTTCCTTCTTGTTTTCAGCAGAGTATTCCCTCCTCACCATCATGTCCTATGACAGCTACGTGGCCATCTGCAAGCCCCTGCACTACGGGAGCCCACCTGGGCAGCAGTGCTTGTGTGCACATGGCAGCAGCTGCCTGGGGCACGGGGTTTTTCCATGCTCTGCTGCACACAGCCAATACATTTTCACTACCCCTCTGTGGAGGCAATGCTGTGGAACAGTTTTTCTGTGAAATCCCCCACATCCTCAAGCTCTCCTGCTCACATTCCTATAATAGGGAAGTTGGGCTTCTTGTGCTAAGTTTCTCTTCGGCACTTGGCTGGTTTTTTTTTTTTTCATTGTGGGGTCCTATGTGCAGATCTTCAGGGCTGTGCTGAAAATCCCCTCTGAAAAGACACCACAAAGTCTTTTCCACGTGCCTCTCTCCCCTGGCTGTGCTATCCCTCTTTGTCCCCACTGCAGTATTTGCTTACATGAAGCCCCACTTAGTCTCCTCCCCATCCCTGGATCTGGTGCTTTCAGTGCTGTACTCGGGGGTGCCTCCTGTAGTGAACCCCCTCATCTACAGCCTGAGGAACCAGGAGCTCAAGGATGCTGTGAGGAAGCAGATGACTGGATGTGTTTCAGCAGCCATACACTTTCTGCTTTACCCTAGAAAAGGCTTCCATTGTAGGTCATGACAGCCCATGTCTGTCTTTGCTGCTTTACATTTGTTTTTATGTTTCTATTTGTTATGATGTTGGCTTCATGGAAATTTCAGTTTTCATCTCCTCCTGCTTAAGTAGCCACTCGTGTTGTGTGATCCACAGACTTTGTGACCCTTTGGTCTCCTATTGTATTTAGAGGGAAATAAATGATCCTGCAGCAACTTCTTCTCTGTGCTATGTCCTCACATGGCAGGAATGAAGGGGAATGAAATCAGCTTTGGGGCTGCTCCAGCTCTGGCATGGCTGCTCTGTGCCTGGAGCAGGAGAGGTCTTGGAGAGCCGAAATGCCGCGGCTCTTGTGCTGGTGTGGGGAGATGGGGTGGCATGGGGGGGCTGCAGACCTCTCAGGTGTCCTGGGCAGGAGAGCAGGGAACACAGGTGTCCCTGCAGGGGACTCCTCTGCAATGGCACAGGCTGTGCCTGCCTGGCTGGAAGCAACCCATGGGAAAGGTCTGGGTGGGCAGGAGCTGGACAGGAGGCAGCGTGTGCCCTTGCAGCAAGGGAGGACAGCAGCATCGCAGGCTGTATGAGCAGGAGCATGGCAGGAGAACAAGGGAAGGATGCTCTGGAATACTCCACCCAGATTTCAGATCTCTAATTCAGGAAAGCTGTTGGCAATCAGAATTGGGTTTAGCAATAGGCCCTCAGGACAGGCAGGGACTGGACCATTTCATCTCATCTCGAAAGTTAAGCACAGTCGGGACTGGGCCTTGTATAGGGTTAGGCAACGATAGATGAGGATGCATAGTTTTTCCCTGAGGCTGGAGAGTCATGAGTGGCAGGGTGTGTGGGATAGTATGGGCAAGTATCTAACCCAGTGGGCCCCTCCAGTGCTTTGGAACTTCACCACTGAACAAGTGCAAAATGCAGAAAATAGAGTAAAACACTTAAATGAGGTGTGTTGTCATCATGGTTATACCAGAGAGGGACATGCTGGGGCTTGGCCAACGATTACAGAGCCCTGTTCAACATTATCCAGCACCTTCAAAGGGAAAAAAATGTGGGATCTGACTACGCCATGAATGGTATGGAATAAAGGGTGGATACTGTCCTGGGTTCAGCAGCAGCAGTCATTTTTCTCTTTCTTCGTAGCTGGTGCAGCACTGTGTTTTTGACTTTCAGCCTGGGAAGAGCGCTGATAACACCAATATTTTCAGTTGCTGCTCAGGAATGTTTACTCTGACCAAGGACTTTCTGAGTCTCAAGTTCTGCCAGGGAGGAGGGGAAGCTGGGAGGAAGCGGAGACAGGACACCTGACCCAAACTGACCAAAGAGGTATTCCGTACCACAGCACGTCCTGCCCACTCTATAAACTGGGGGCAGTTACTCGGAAGGGTTAGATCAGTGCTCGGTCGGGTTGAGTATCGGTCTGTGGATGGTGAGCAACTGTATTCTCCCCCCTTGTTATTCCCCTTATCATTATTATTATTGCTGGCAGCAGCAGTGATTTAGGTTCTATCTCAGTTACTGGGCTGTTCTTATCTCAACCCGTGGGACATCCATTCTTTTGATTCTCCTCCCCTTCCCTTCGGGAGCAGGGGAGGAGGTTGGGGGGAGTGAGCGAGCGGCTGCGTAATTCTGAGATACCGGCTGGGCTTAAACCACAACAGTTCTTTTTGACAGCTTCTCTCCCTGTGGGGAGAGGCTGGGGGAGCTGAGTTTGTCCAGGTCAGAGAAGGGAAGGATGATGGGGTCCTGAGATCTTGGGGAGGGAAGGCTGTTGGGGACTGGCTGACTGTACCAGCAAGGAGGACAAGGAGACTAGAGCCAGGCTCCTCAGCATGGTGCCTGGTGGGAGGACAAAAGGCAATGGGGGATAGCGACAGAGGAGAGGTTGAGCCAGGACAGAAGGAAACCTTCTTCCCATAGGCTCAGGCAAGTGCTGCATCAGGTCAAGCAGAGAGACTGTGCAATCTCAGGCCTTGGGGATTTCCAGCTCAGACTGAATCAAGCCTTGAACCGCTTGCTCTGACCCTGTTCCTAGCAGGTTGGACTTGAGACTTCCTGTGGTCCCTTCCAACCTCTGTTCTCTGAAGATCCTACAATGATGGGCTTATGAAAGGCCACAGAGATGCCCCAAGGGATGGATCATGTCTCTGACAAAGACATGTTAATAGGTGTGTGTGTTCAGCCTGGAGAAGAGAATTCTCCAGGGAGACATCTTAGCATTTGGCCGTACCTAAACAGGGCCTACAAGAAATCTGGAGTAGGGCTTTCTGCAAGGCTGTGCAGTGACAGGACAAGGGGCAAGGGCTTTAAGCTATGAAAAGGGAGATTTAGCTTGGACATTTGGAGAAAGTTTTTCCCTCTGAGGATGGTGGGACACTGGCACAGGGTGCTCAGAGAAGCTGTGGCTGCCCCATCCTTGGGAGTGTCCAAGGCCCGGTTGGATGGGAGTCATCCTATCACTGAAGCAGTGCTTTGTCCAGTTCTGATGCTCACAAGGGATGACAGATGAAATCCAGCTTCATTGTTAAGCCCTCTACGTGCATTCATCTCGGCTGAGTCTGGGCTACACAAGAGAGGCTCAGCATGGCCTCAAAGTAATTTGTCTGTGTTATAGATTTACTGGCATAACCCTGATGAAGTTTTTCTTAGGGGTGTAAAATATTCTTTGTATGGCTGAAAATCAGGAGAGTATTGAAACAGGGAGAAGTTCTCAGATCTTTGAAGCATAGGAAAGAGACAGGAGAGCTGCAGTTTCCATCAGTGCTTTCCCATTTGCCCTCTGCTTACAACACTTGTGTAAGGTGCCTTCACACAAAAACTGATCTTAAGAACCCTCACAAACATCTGTCCTGTGCTGAGAGCAGGACAGCACGGTTTCAATGGGCAGATCACGGACCTCTCATGCAGAGAAGCAAAGGACTGTGCCCAGCAGAGCATGGCCAGCAGCCACCTCCAGTGCCAGACACCAAGAGAGCTGCCTGAACGCACCCTCCCCAGGCCTGGGCTGCACTTTCCCCCAGTCCCTGCCCATGTCTCTGCTGCCTGGAGCTGTCCCTGCCAGGAGCTGCTGCTCCGGGCCCACCTCTGCTGCCTCTCAGTGCTCCCAGAGCCCATCCCCTGGGCTGTGTGCTCAGCTCTGCCCTGCACAACCCTTCCTGGCAGCAGGGCTCTGCCCAGGGCCATCTCTGCCTGGGCAAGAACTTCACACCTAGCACTCAATCCATTAATGGTGAATGGAGAAAAATGGTTATCCCCTGAAGAAGGCCTTGAGAGCTTCTTAACACTTCTGTTCAATACTGGTGGCAATTAGCAGTGTGTAGAGAGGTGCCATAGGGTGGAGGAAATTCAGTAGGAAGCAAGGTGATGGTTCAGGGCCTTAACAAACCCTTACAAACAACACAGAGCCCAGATGTCTGTAGGTGGAGGAGGAGTAGGCGTTCCTGGAGTGTGGCTGCAGATCCTGGACAAACCAGAGGCTCTCTGAGAAATTTTCCCTCATGGGAACATGCCTCAGAGTGGCACATGGGGAATGCCTGCTGCTGGGGGTGCCTGAATCCTGCTCACCATGCCCCATGAGCCGACCTGCCTGTCTCCCTCTCCTGCACTACCCAAAGTTGCCTAGAATGCAGGATCCATCCCTGAGCCTGCAGAATGCAGGAACCTCCTGGAGTGAGGTGTCGCTGCTGCAGGGGAAGTGCAAAGCTTCTGTGAGACACCTGTGAGTGAAGGCTGAGAGTGGAGTGTTCGCTGCAGAGAGGGTGCTACAGTCAGGAAGCTGTCCCACAGGAAGTGCCCTCTTCCCACAGCATGGGATACCTTGCACCCAAGGGCATCACTTTTTCTTTTGCTCTTGCCGGCAAGTTTTCACTCCAGACCATTGGCTTTTCCCACTGCTCTCCCATGGTGCTTAGTTCTCTATAATGATGGCCTCACCCACTCCTCTAGAAGCATCCTTTCGATCAGGTTGCTGAGGGTTATTCACTCCACCTACTGAACTGTCACTCTAGTAGGAGCCTACAACTACTTGAAATGTGGCTTCAGAGATGATGGAGTTTTTCTTGCTAGTGGTAAGAGAACAAAAGCTCTACCAAGTGCAGCTTGGAAGGTTCAGACTCCAAGTTAGGAAAGAGAAATGCCTCTCAAAAGGTGGCCTTGTGGTGCTAGCGGTCACCAGAGGGAGACTGGATCAGCCCTTGGCTTTGTGTTTCAAGGAACAGACAGCAATGGGTGCAGAGATGTGACTGAAGGTACAGAAATGCCATGTGAGAGCTAGGTGGGAAAGCAAGAGGGGTATCAACAGCCTGAAGGGAAAGAGGTGCAGGCATGGGCAAGTGTAGGACAGCCTGCAGCAGAGATGACTGAGGATTCTGGGAAGGCTGAAAGGCCCAAAAGAGCAGAAGGTCTCTGTCCCCTGGGCCATGGCAGTTGCCTCTTTCATCAAGGCTTATGAGGAGAGCTTTCATTCTCAGGCTTTCAGGCTCTACTTCTCCAAGGGCTGTGGTCAGCGCTTGGCCTTTCTGCTTCATCAAACAAACCAAGGGTTTTCTCACCATCAGACATCAGCATTTTGCTTTTGTCTTTCTGCAATCACAGCCTCCATTTATTTGTTTTAATGAGTCCCTGGGGATGCTTTATCTGTAACAGCACTCAGTAGGGCCCTTTAATGCTGGTGGTAGTTGGGGCTTTGTTTCTAAGGTTCATGGACTCAGCCCAAATACACCATGGTGCACATAAAAATCTTTGTGTTTTGTCAAGTCTTTCAGATTGCTCAGCACGTTGGAGGTTTCTGAGTGCAGGAAGATTACAAAGAGCATCTGATAAAAGTTATTTGAAAGGGCTTATTTTATCACTTTTCAGTTTAGAAATTTCTGTGTCTCCTGGAATGCCTGGCACAGGGATCAATAGAAAATGCCAGCACCCCTTCTGCCTTCCGCAATGCCCGATGGGCTTTCGCGGACCTTGCCAGAGCCAGGCGGGTGCCCTTGTGCTGAGCTGCCAGTGGCAGCAGCAGCAACTGCACTACCCAGGGGCTGCTCCTGCCCTGACACCTTCTCAGCCCTCTAACACCAGCAGCTCCTGCACACAGAAGGCTCCTGCTTCACCCCCAGCACCTCTGCAGGCAGAGCTCAGCTCCAAGCACATGAACAAGCCCAGTACCTCCTCCTCACCCATGCCCTGCTCCCACAGCTGGCATGGCACCAGCACATCTCCTGACACCTTCTCCTCCCTTTGCAGCACACACCCACAATGTCTTTCAAGCCAACACTAAACCAGCATTGCAAAGTCAAAGAAAACATACCTGGATGCACAGGGCAGATGCAGCCTCGCGACGGAGGGGTCTCCTCTGCACTGGTTCCTGCAGGGCTCTCGCTCCTTAAATAGCCCCCGCTCACCATGAGGGCCCCGTCACAATGAGTGTCTCCACAGCAACCACCATGGCTTTGTGATGGCGGCAGCATCATGCCTATTGCCACTGAGCACCCAGGGGTGCTCCGGGAGGTGCTACTGTGGGACCAGCCTCTACCCAGCCGTATCAGGGAGGTCCTTCACGGGCTGCTCTTCCTTAGTGACTTTGGTCCAGAGGCGGAGCATGCGAGGGATCACAGCTCAACCTGGGCAATGGAACGGAGCATCATGGCCACCTACGAGAAGTGGAGGGGTCCCAACACTTGCACTGCAGAATATCCTGGAATCCCAAAGTGGGTTCGGGTGGAAGGGACCTTAAAGCTCATAGAGCTCCAACCCCTGCCACGGGCAGCGACACCTTCCACTAGAGCAGCTTGCTCCAAGCTCCTTTGTCCAACCTAGCCTTGAATACTGCCAGGGATAGGCAGCCACATCTTCTCTGGGTGTCTGCCAGGTTCTCACTAACCTCAACTTGAGGAATATTTCCCTAATATGGAATGAACTTCAATGAAATAAATGAAATTAAATTAAACCCTCTTTCCACTTGGAACCACTGTTTATCCTTAAAAATTATTCCGGAGCTGAAAAAACATCTGACATTTCAGGCAAAAAACAGGTGCATCATTATTGGACTTGTTTTCAGTGCAGGGATTAAAAGGCAATAGCATAGCACAGCATAGCATAGCACAGAACGGCACAGCATAGCACATCATAGCAAAGCACAGCACAGCATCGCATAGCTATGGAGATCCTACTGCCCTGGTAGCCGATTATCTGGAGGGGAGCTCACCCTCAGACAGCAGTGTAGATCTTTGGGGCCCAGGTTATGGGGAGATGCTGGCTCAGGCGAGTCAGCTGTGTCCCATCTGCCTTGACAAACTGCCACCACAATCCGCAAGTGGCCCGTGCCCACTGCGCCCAGAGGCTGGGATGCAAAGGAGAGAATTACGAGGGTGTCCCAGTCACACTGGGAACCCCAAATGTGGTTTTACACAGGGTTCTCACACCCTTCAAACAGTCACGTACTGCACTCTTGGACTAAGCACTAGCACCCTCACTATCAATGACTAGTCCAAATCAAAGTCTGTGTGTCAGGGACAAGAGATAATAATCCGTGGTGAAACACTCAAAGACAGAAAAGTACTGTGTGTCCCCTTTGGCTCCTCCCCGGTGAGTCCAACTTTGGTTCCCACCCAGAAAGTTCCGATTTATAACTCCCCAGAAAAGCCTTGACCCTTGGAGATCCTTCCAGATATCGCTAGCCACTTCTTCCGACGTAGGCTGATCCCTGCGTTGGAATGAGTGTGCTTTTTTGTCAGTATAAAAGTCCAAGCCGCATGTGATGCGGGGGAGGCAGAACCTCATACCACCCAGGCCAACGCTGCCTCCTTGCGGGTGCCCGCTAAGCTTGAGCCTGCCTCCTTGCACTGTCTCCCGGAGCTGGTTTCCTGATCGTCTTCACAGGGTCCTTGGGGGTGGTGAGATTCTCTCAAGCTCTTCCTCTTCAGAAATATCCTTTACTGAATCTGTTAGATTCTCTATATTTTCCTATATTAATAAGCTGGTTGAGAGTTCTCTAGTTGTCTCTCGTTTTCTCTCACCTGGAATCCTTGAACTCTAGAACATAAATGGTGACAAGGATGGGATTCTGCGTCTGCGAGAGAGAAATAGTTGTGTATAACAAGAATTAGTGCGGCCGGGTAGCGGAGTGCACCGCTGCCAGGTTATGCCACATATTGCTACGAAGTGGGGATGCACTGCAATCAGACTGCGCTGCTTTCTGTACGTGGGGTTGTGTAGTGAGGGTGCACATGTATAGGATTGCACCACGTTCTGTACATGGGGCTGTGTAGCGGGGGTGCACAGTTATGGACTGCATTGTGTTCCGTACATGGGGCTGTGTAGTGGGGGTGCACAGCTACCGGATTGCGCCATGTTCTGTACATGAGGCCGTGTAGTGGGGTGCACAACTACCGGCTTGCGTTATGTGTTACGTTAAAAACGGGGGGAAGATAAACCCCTTACTTTATAAAAGGGAGCCAGGAACAGCCCCAGTGCACAGCTATCAGTCCGAGTGTATCAAGTATCGGATTTACTGACAATAACTGTCAGACCGAGCACGTTCAGTAAGAGAATTATGATCGGATACCGAAACAGTGCAGTTTATTTTGATTGGCTACCAAAACAGAGCAGTCTATTGATGCCACAGGTACAGGTTCTTGTGGATTGCCGCTGATAAATACTGTCTGCAAAAGCACGTGCAAATAATAGTTACACGGATACAAGCACTCGATAAAGTTGGCACAGCCTGGCTTTGAAGTATAAAGGTAAGAGTAAAGGTAACTCTATAGAGATTCTAAGTTTTCCTAGGAAAGCACAAGATGCAGTGCAAGTCTTACCCACAGGCGTCCCTATGGGGGCGGAAGAGAGGTCCAGCCCGTTGACCGGTCCCAGGAGTCGGTTGATGTTATCTCCCTTGACTCATCCACGATGGTATCTTCCCCAATATTCCCCTTTCTCTTGGGTCATTTTATATTATTTTTACCTTCAAGGTGGAGCTTGAGTGACTCTAGTCATACATACCTTTATTACCATTGGTGCAAATTTCTCTCACCTCGATTTAAATGTATATGAGACCAAAAATCCAGAGCGCATGCTCAGAGAGGGGTGGTCTTATTTCGAGGGGGGGTCGCATTGGAGATGGGTGTGTACTTTAGCATGAAAATGCATTATAATGACATTATATTGAAGCAAAGTTCACACTGAGGACAGTATTTTGTCAAAAAATGACAGGCCGCTGGCTCAGGGTAGCAAGTATGCAGCTTATCAGTTTGTTGCCCCAGCTAGTCCCCGTCTTTTTGCTCAAGTTAGGACAAAGCGAAACCGTGAGATCTCCACCTCACTCCACCCTCCGTCTGTTATGGGAATCACTGTGAAGCGCACGTTCCTGACATACCAGGTATGGCTGCATCTCGCCCCGAGAGGCCCTGAAAGTCCGTTTCTCTCTTATGTGTGGACAATGCTGCATTTTGAATATAGATTTAATCCCCAATTATCCCACATTTCCTAATTATTCCACACTACGTTCTGTACATGGGGCAGTTTAGTGAGGGTGCACAGCTACTGGACTGCACTGTGTTCTGTACGTGGGACCTCGTATTGGGGGTGCACAGGGATTGGATTGCACCATGTTCTGTACATGTGGCCGGAGGCACCGCTACCAGATTGCACCACATTCTGTAGGTGGGGCTGTGTAGCGGGTAACGATCGTCTGTTTGGATTTTGTGTTTCAAGTATTGTAGTTGTGTGGAGTGTGCTTGTGGGATCCCTTGTGTGTGTGCGTGTTGAGGGAAGGGTTTGGTCAGTGAAGTGTGTAGCTGCTGTTCTGTGTATTAGCAGATTAACATTCCGGCAAGAAAGGGTTAAAGCAGAAGTGCGGTTGCCGGCAGGTATTTATGGCTGCTGCTGAGCAGGCAGGCATTTATAGCTGCTGCCGAGCAGGCCGGCGTTTATAGCCGCACAGAGCAGGGTATTGGGACAGTTTCTAGAGACACCACAGACAAAGCCTAAGGAGCATCCACAACAGGATGGGCACATGGGAGGAGCCCTGCTCAGTGTGTTTCAAGTACCCTGGAGGGGAATCCAAGACTTGGAGGAACAGAGCAGTTGAAACAAGAGCTGCTAACTGAAGAAGCGAGAGGGGTAGTGCAACCACAAGCTTTATCAGCCGCCACCCAAGCAGCATCAAGGTGGCAGAGAAAAAAACAACCAAGCAAGAAAACCCCAAACAAAAAACCCTAGAGAAATTAGCAACATCATACGCCGTGCGGGCTGCTCCTTGGAGGACGCCCAAAGCCCAGTGCGGATACGGGACCATGGGAACAGGCAGCAGGAACTCAACCAGATTGTGACCCAGAGACACGGAATGGAGATATTTGGGAGACCAGTGAGTCAGAATCAAATACCAGAGATGGGGCAGAAGTGAAAAAGGAAGGAGCCAGAGCAGCTCCTATGTTTAAATGGAAGATGATTACCACGGCAAACAAGAACAGAAGAATTGACAGACTGTAGTCCCGAGGAGATCAGTAACTTCTTGGATAAATACAAGCAAAGGCCATGGGAGCAACGGCAGAACTGGCCAGTTTGCCTCCTAGATGAAGGAGCAGATACTGTATTGCTGGACAGCGTGGATGGGAAGAAAACGAAAAAACCAACCAACCAACCAAGCACACAAACAAACAAAACTCAAACAAACAAACAAAAAACCAGCCCCGTACTAGTATTAGAACAAGGAAACCACATTGAATAAGGCATTGGAAAGCTAAGCTAGTTAAGGGATTTCCCAGGACTGGGCTTGGACAAAGCAGCTCAGGACCAGGGGAGAGTAGGAAAGGGGGAGATGTCTGAACTGCAAGCCATCCTGTTCCCACTATGCAGATAATCAAAAATAGAAGAAGAAGAAGAAGAATTGCTGATAGTGCACCTGGGTCTGGAGCAGGCCAGGGAGTGTTTGTGTGCAGGGGTACAAGGTCGCTCTGGGAAACAGCCTGGGAAGTGATTGTTTATTCAGCTCCTCTTACAGTCTAATGACATGCTTATTCGAGATCTGCTGCCTACCCCTATTGGAATGAATATCTGAAATGACTACTGAAGCAAGCTCAAGAAAATGGATGAAAAGACTGATTACTGCCCATCATGATGCGGAAAAGACACCAAATTCTGGAAAGAGTAAAGAAAGAGAGAACATCAGTGGTAGGACACTCTCTTCAAATGATGACGTGCAGCTCCAGGAATTCTGAAGAGAGTGTTCCATCCTGCTGTTGTTTTATTGATATTAGCCCTTTCACTTTTTGTGTATTGCTTCAAGCTTGTTTTGCAGCCAGTGTGTGCTATCAACAGCACATAAGGGATTTGATTCAGTGATACTGTCAGCGTGGGTCCCTGAATAGGTTCATCGAATCACCCTCTGATACAGTGGGCTGTCCAGTAGGGTTCCCACAATGGGACACAGACAGGCTGGTCAGACAAAAGGGTCTTGTGCTTCTTGGGACACTGACAGGCTGATCAGATAGAAAGGGTTCAAGGAAACCGCCCTTATGATGTGACACCATGGTGTGAGCCTTAGGGGTTAGTAAGTATTGCTTTTGCTTCTGCATGTACAGCAGTGAACATGAAGTGCCGGACAGAGATGGATTTTTTGCTTTTAGTACATAAGCGTGGGTGTGAAGACTTTGTCAGGTTATGGTGCCTGAATTTAAGTGACCACTCCAGTTGAGTACATGCATCAATAGAAAAGCTGAAGACCCTCACTAGACAGCTAGCAGCAAACAACAGGTGGAACCCCTTTCAAGGATGGATGTGGGGAGTGAGACTAGCTGCAAAAAGCTGTTGTATTAGTGGTAATAGGTATTGGGGTTGTATGTATTTTATGTGGTGTTCCTTGTCTTTTAGCACTAATCAGTTCCCTTATAGACAGTACACTATATAAAACTGTAGTACAGACGGTAAAAGATTCGTGTGTTTCGACCACGGAACACAGGGTGGCATGTGTCAGTGACACAAGATAATGGCCTGTGGTGAAACACACAAAGATAGAAAAGTACAGTTTTTTTGTGGTGGCCCCTCCTGGGAAAGTCCTGCTATAGCTCCTGCCGGGAAAGTCCTGCTTTAGCTCCTACCTGGAAGGTCCTGCTTTAGCTCCTCCCTGGAAAGTCCTGCTTTAGCTCCTACCTGGAAGGTCCCGCTTTGACTGATCCCCTGAAAAGTCCCAACCCTCCAAGACCTTTCTACATATTGCTGGCCACTTCTTCCGATGTACGCTGGCCCCCTACATCAGAGTGAGTGTGCGTTGTTTGCTACTATAAAAGCCCAAGCCTCATGCGATGTAGGGAGGCAGAACCTCATACCACCTGGGTAGGTCAACGTCACCTATGTGGGGACGCCTGCTAGGGGTTGAGACCACCACCTCACATTGTGATGATGTCCCTCGGAGCTGGTTTCCTGATTGTCATCACATGATCTTTGTGGATGGTAAAATAACCAAACATCACAAATATCCTTTCCTGCATCTACTGTTATCTCTATATTTTCCCTGCATTACTGAATTAGTTGTGATTTCACTATTCTGCTTCATTTCTCTCAACCCAGAATCCTTCTACTCTGGAAAAAAGAGTAACTTGAATTTAGTCATGTTTCCTGACACAGGTGAAGAAAACACAATTTACTTTTCCAGTCTTACCCTTACTAACATATATGGCACTTGAAGGAATCTACGGTTCATTTGCCCATCGTTTAAGAATTGCATCCAGTGCTAAAGGTATTGAACAAAATCCCAGAATCCCAGAATCCCAGACTGGTTTGGGTTGGAAGGGACCTTAAAGCCCGTCCAGTTCCAACCCCCTGCCTCGGTCAGGAACACCTTCCACTCGAGCAGCTTGCTCCAAGCCCCTGTGTGCAACGTGGCCTTGAACACTGCCAGGGGTGGGGCAGCCGCAGCTCCTCTGGGCACCCTGTGCCAGTGCCTCAGCACCCTCACAGGGAAGATCTTCTGCTTAAGAGCTCATCTCAGTCTCCCCTCTTTCAGGTTAAAGCCATTCCCCCTGGCCTGTCCCTACAGGCCCTTGTCCAAAGCCCCTCTCCAGGTTTCTTGTAGGCCCTTTAGGCACTGTGAGCTGCCCTGAGGTCTCCACCTTGAGACGAGCCCTGTTGCACTCTGTTACTTTGCATGGCCAGGGAACACTGGAGAAAGAAGCAAGGCCAAAAGGGAAGCCCGACAAGGGGATGGCTCAATGCTCCAGAGGACAAAGAGACACCCACCCCCCCACCCCCCCGTTCATCCCTCAGGCAATGGAGGGTGGAGTCCCATTTCAGCTCCTCACACCCTTCTCCCAGGCAGTGGCTATTGGACAACTACCTCAACTCCTCCCATCCATCTCTGAGACAAGAGATAGGTGGAATTTCATCTCAGCTTCCCATACCAATCTTTGAAACAGTGGAGCCTGATTTTGGTTCCGTCTCTCACAAATAGGCTTGTAAAAAGATGGAGAGCTCTTCAGAACAGTCGGATCACGGATAGCCAGACGTCTGAGTTTTGATCTTACCGTGCTCTTCCCTTCTCCCTGAATCCCATAATGTATATTATGAACATCCATTGGGGTATTCCATTTTTGTCCTGTTCCATTCCATTATGATTCTATTTCATTCCACTCGACTCTATTCCACTCGACTCTATTCCATTCCGCTTTATTCCATTCCATTTCACCCATTCCATTCCATTTCATTCCATTGCATTTCATCCATGCCATGCCATGCCATTCCATGCCATGCCATGCCATTCCATGCCATTCCATTCCATTCCATTCCATGCCATTCCATTCCATGCCATGCCATTCTATTCCTGGCCATTCCATTCCATTCCATGCCATTCCTTTCCAATCCATGCCATGCCATGCCATTCCATTCATGCCATGCCATGCTATGCCATGCCATTCCATTCCATGCCATGCCATTCCATTCCTTGCCATTCCATTCCATGCCATTCCATTCCGTGCCTTGCCATTCCATTCCATGCCATTCTGTGCCAGCACCTGGCAATGCAGCAGTCACAATGCCCCAGGACAGGATAAAAGGCGGCAGCCTCCTGTGTCCCCTGGCCGAGGTGGCATGGGGCAGCCTTTAAGACATCCCAGAGGAAGCCCTTGAGCTTCTGGAGCTAGCTAGAGGGGGCTGAGGCAGGAAGGGCAGCTGCTGCAGGAGTCTGCTGGAGATTCTCGGCTGCAAGGCCAGCTCCTGGCAGGAGCAGCTTCTTAGCTCATGGGAGGGATAGCAGGCCTTTTCGGCTGGATAGCCATGGCCAGAGCACAGGAATGTCTTCTTGAGGAGCACTGTAGAGCTCACCGTCCTCATCCCACAGAGAGCCAGGGTGGCAGCAGCCATACGCAATAGGATGCAGAGGTGTTTGCAGGGATCACAGTGCTTCTCTCAGAAGCCCGTGAAATGGCTCCAGGTTGAGGGAGAATGGGGTTTGGGTATGTTCTGGGAGGCGTGACCAGCCTGTGGAGCGGGAGCAGGTCTTGCTCACATGCTCAGGGATAGGCGATGGCCAGCGCTGGGGTCAGGAAGGAATTTTCCCCCGGGGCACATTGGCACTGGTCCGCGGGGGTTTTTTGCCTTCCTCTGAGCATTTAGCAAGACCACTTGTCAGGGCTCCTCTGCTCCATCCTGCTGGCTCGCTGCCTGCTGCTCATGCCCCACAAAGGTGGCCCCTCGTGTCCTGCAGCTGGGGGGGGAAGGCTTTTTTTCCCCGCAGAGGACCGGCGAGTGTCCGCAGGGGTTTTTTGCCTTCCTCTGCAGCCGAGCACAGCCCCTTCATGGGGCTCCTTTGAGCTCTTGTGGCCCAAAGGATGCTGCTCATGCTCCATGCAGGTGGCCCTCGTGCCCCGCATGCAGGGGGAGGAAGCTTTCTGGCCTCCCAGGGTATTCCCCGGGAGTTGCTCTTTGTCCTCTGGAGCATCGAGCACATGCCCTTGTCGGGCTTCCCTTTTGGCCTGGCTTCTGGCCCGCTGCTCTCGCGCCTCCAAGCCACTCTCGTCTCCTGGCTCTCTTTGGCTCCATTGCCCAGAGCAAACTCGCAGTGACAGTGAGCTCTGCTCTTCCCTCAGCTCCATCTCCCCGGGGGGCCTCGTTTCTGCACAGCAGCCTGTGCTTGGAAGGCCTCCAGCCTTGCTGCCCCATCAGCAGCTGCCACTCTCCAGCTCTCCCTGTGTGCAACACCAGCGCCGGGCAGGCACAAGAGCACTTGTCGTGCATCCCTGGCCAGGAAGCGCAGCAAAAGAACGACTGTTGCAAGTCCTGTGTGCTTATCATTGAGAGGTGTCCTGCTTTGGGAAATACCCCATGCTACCACACACCTTCTCCTTCTACTACTTCTGCTTGCACATTTGGGTGTGGTCGCTGACGATGCTCATGACTAACACCATAAAGCTTTCCGGCTGGATATAAGGCACAAGTGTCTGGCTGCTCTCAGGGTGCTGAGGCACTGGAACGGGTTGCCTAAAGAAGCTGTGTGTGCTCTGTCCCATGG
>JARFYF010010354.1:0-16417 GCA_030265395.1 Rhina ancylostomus | reverse complement strand
TCCCACATATCCCTCTGTCTTAAATTCCTCCATATGCTTATCTAACAATCCCTTGAACTTGACCAACGTATCTGCCTCCACCACTACCCCAGGCAGTGCATTCCATTATTTGAATCCTAGTTTGGAGGTTGTTAGGATAAGTGCAGAGATTGTAAGTGATGTGGTCTGCTATTAACTGTTGTATTAGGAAATATGTATTGAAAGTGAAACTTGTATTTTATTCAGTTTGTGAAAACAAAATAAAATGGTTTTATAGATTTTTAAATGTGGGTTTGAGCTGAACTTGATTTATCAAATATTTGATTATTTCATACAGTGAGGGTTATTCATTGCGTGCAACGTCACATTGAGTGATCTGGGTGTCTATACAGTGGGCTTGTATTTCATGGTAAAGCATTAGAACTATATTGCATTATCAAAAACTTGGTATTTAAATTGAGCTTTTTCTCATGCTTGGTTATTTTGTCCTTTTTGGCTTGGAGATGTGGGAGAAAGTGTGTCAGAACTTTAGTGGGGTCAATATATCTAGTTGCTTTAATCATACTTGTAAGTGTAACATGGGCAAACTTAGCTGTTTTGAGCAAGGTAAATTGCCTATCTGGAATCTGCTGTTGTATATGTAAGTTTAATATTTCTGATAATTTGTTGCTCATGATTTAATGTTTGATATTTTTATGGTTACATGTTTGTAGCATTTTAACTGGAGGAATTTACATTTGTTGACTTGTTATATATCTTTTCTGGCTGAGGACACTTTTTGACTCCTTGTCAAAACTATTCCAAGTTTGAAATGTTATACAGCATTACCTCATGGCACTATTTAGATACTTTACTAGTGTTGGTGAATATGAAGCCAATTCTTGACTGTAATTTACATTTGAAGGAAATAATCTGCATCTTTTGCTGTTTGTAGAAAAAATTAAATCTGTAGTAATGTTCGATTTTTTAAATTGAGTTAAATATTATGCATCAAGGAGAAAATAGTGACTTTCAATAAACTGGTAGCAGGTTGAAATAGTTGCATGTGTGAATATAAAACAGCAATTTAATTGCAGTTCAGGCATTTAAAAGAATGGATTGATGCTTGGTTTATATATGTCATCTAAACTCAATTATACATTGTTCTGTTTAAAAACTTGAAACATTCTTCATGCAAGCAATCTTTCCATGTATCAGTATGGAAAAAGCTGTTCAAATTTCTTTGGCTCAATATTGTGTTTATTGATTTATTAATATGCAGTCTTGCCATCTTTTTCCACCATCCTAAAAATTCTCTGATTTGAGTGTTGGGTACTGATTACTGAGCCATCTAATTATTGGTCAATGGTTGTAAGGGTCTCCTTGAGGAAGTGATAGTCCCCTTATAATATGGGTTGCATATGTTAGTTACCCAATGATTCAGTAGAACTTTATTGGAATATGATAAAGAGATTGATATACTTCATTCTAAAAATGTAAATAATTGCTGATCACACCAGATACATTGGCTAAAACCACTGTTGGAAGTTAAATGACTCTGAATCAGAGTAAATACTTGTGGTACAAAGCTAAACACAGTATTTTGAGCATCAAAATCTATATAATCTATGAAACTTTCAGGTGCTTTTCTGGATTTTTTTTCTGTTTTAGGATGAAAACTTCCAAGTCTATGAATGTTTTGATTGATAAATTCATTTCTAAAATTGACATGTAAATGATGGTTTGCCCACTTTTTGTGAATCTTGTATAGGTCATAGGTCTTTCATGTATTGTTCTTAATAGCTTGCTTAGTATTATAAATAGAAAATCAGGGCATGTTGACATGTCTCACTGAAGAATGAGTGCAGAAAAATGTGTATTTACAGCCATTGGAACAGCACAGTCTAATTTGCACATCCCAATTTAAACTTTTGTTGATCAGTCATTATCCAACTAACTTGGATACCATTTCTTTTCTCTAACATCCAGTCTTTTAAGTCTTCTTTCCAGTGACACATCAGTTGTGTGTTTACATGGTAGATTCTAGTGAAGTAGAATGTTATGGGTTGAAGTCTCATTCTAAGTCTTGAGCAAACAAGTCTAAAGTGACGTGAAAACAAAATGTTGGAAACAGCAGGTCGGGCAGCATCTGAAATGTGAAGTTTCTCTTTTCCTAGGTGCTGTCTGACCTGTGAAGTGATGCTAGCATTTTTTTATATTTCAGTTTTCTGGCATCTTCGTTTTTTTTGAGTTCGAATCTAGAGGGAAGCATAGGTAGAGTACTAATGGAGTGCTGCACTGCTGGAGATGCTCTCTTTTGGATGACATGTTAAGTTCCTGCCTAATCTCAGGAGGATGATCAAGATCATGACTCTTTCAGTCAACACAATTAGAACAGCTGAACTAGGCATTTAACTTGGTTTGGAGATCCACGAGCTTGCTTACCTCTTCAATCACCTGTGTAACAAAAGGACAATTAAAATAAAAATTAATTTGTCTAAAATATATGACCCCCTTGAACACATAATAAGGTATAGTACAAATGAAAATAATTTTTTTGATGTTTAGTAAATGACTGTGGAGTAGACTTGTTCTGAAACGTGGGAGTCAGTCATTGAGGGTTATAGTAAGGTTAACAGATGCATAGTTATCTACTCCAGATATGATCATACATTTGCTGCATGGATTATAAAACATCTTCTGTGGACTTGAACTCATTGGTGTTAACTGTAATTTGTGTTGACAAAAGTTATATTTAAGGAGTGTTATTGAGTTTCGTTATTGGTGTTAGAGAAAAGGTGTCTTGTGTACTTCACATCATATGTAATTGACATTGGAGCCAACAAGCCTTTTTTCCCATTGATTTATGTCACTTTCTCCATCTTTATTTTGATTTAGAGATGGCTACAAGAATGCAAAATGTTGACATTTGTGAATTGTGTTGAAGTATTTGTCATAGAATCGCAGTTTTCTTCTGTTGTGAATGTGACAGTTTTCACTTGTTGATTGCAAACTGATGTGAAGTGGAGGGTCTGAAAGAGTTAATTGCAACAGAATAGGAAGATTTCAAGGAAAAGTACTTAATCAGAGCCATTAGTTTGTTTTCCAGATGTTTGCACTTTGTTTGATGGTGCATGGCTACTTTTAATTCATAAGTATTTAACAACATTTGAGAAGGTGAAATAGTTTATTAGAAATCTTAATTGAAAATTGTATCCAGTGTACATGGTTATGGTTCTCCTTCATAGCAAAAGGTGGCATGTTCATAAGGAGTTTTGATCATAACCAGTCTGTAACTTGTGAAGAATGAAGGATGCTTTGCAGATCCAACGTAAAAGAAAATTAACCAGTTACAGCTGGTGACTGTGGTTAAGAGTATAACTTTCCATTCTCATTTATGTTGCTTGAATATTTAGTAAAACTTTAATAAATGATTCAGTCATCAGTTCTAGTGATGAGAAGCTGAAGCTGTTCTTGGTAAAGATGGCTGAGAGGGGATTGCTGAAAGTGCTTGAAGCCAAAAAGCACTTAGTGCAAATCAAGATGCACTGCTAAAATTAAAGAGTCAGTGAATGACCCTTGGAGCACCAATTGGAATTAATTGGAAGAGAAAAAATACTTCTTACACAAATGAGAGGCCAGGATTTGAAATGCACCACCTGATGGACTGTTGAATGAAACTTCAAAAAAGTTGTTCAAGAAAGAGTAAGGTTAAATGCTTCAACTTGTGGAAAATGTAGAGATGAGAGTAGGGATGGGATTCATTTAGATTGCTCTTTCACAGACCCAGTTCAGAATTGTCTCTGTTCTGTGCTTCTGGTAGATGTTGCTGTAGAATTTGGCTCAGTGGAACAGTAGAGAAAAGGAATTCCTGAAACTCTGCAGTGGAAGTAAACTGCTGTTGGATAGATTTTTTAATTAGAAAATTCTCATTGTTTTGTATGTACCAGTATTGTGACTTGCATGGGGTTGATCATTTTGATTTAAAGAATTGGAATCAGCCTACAATTCCATGTGGCTGATGGAAAACTTCTTAATAAATCTTGAGAATGTTGAATGTAGTTTTAACATATTTACTGTATAAATAATTTTGATTCTGCATTGAGATTACTCTCCTCTGATAAGCTGGCCCGACTCAAGTCTGCATATGGTACTTCAGGTATTTACTGTGCCTTGGAAATCTAGAAGTGCCATTAATTATGAGTTTGTTTAAAAAAAATTGGTAAAGAGTTTGAATGAATGCACACTGGAATGTGTTTTGTATGGTGCTTGGTTTTATAACAGTCTGTTTTAAACCAGGTTGTGCAGGATATATTTTTGTTAAGACAGTTTTGTTCTCTAAAGCTGGAAAATCTATGTAATCATTGATTCATTGCTTTGGAAGCAAACTGAAGGCTGAACTGCTTGTAAGGAATTAAGTGTTTGGTGCATTTCATACATGACTAAGGTCATTCCTTATTGAAGGGTTGGTGAAACCGGAATTTTATTCTTCAAAGAATTGACCACAGTTTTGATTTTGTCAAAGCTGGTGGGTTACAGGATTCTGGATTATGTTGCTTAATATTTTCAGTAACATGACATTTACAATACATTTTGATACTGTCTAATGTGCCTGTGCTTGCACAATTCTCATGCGCATCATAAAATATTATAAATGTGACAAACATCCTTTGAAATGATCACTGTAGAGCTACTTCATTTAAAAATGAAGACCATTCAGGCTGCAGATTCATGCCAGCAGTCCCCAGGTTATGACAGGGTTCTGTTCCTGAAAACTGTTCATAACTTGGACTGTTCATAAATCAGAAATGAGCAAAAACAATGTGGGGGGGGTAGTCAGAGAAACAGCCGTGACAGGAGAACGAGCAGGTGTGGGAAGAGCAGCCGTTGGCCAGCCTCACTGATTCACTCACTGAATCAGCTCAGTGCTCTATGCTCTGCTCAGCTTGGGTCAGCTTGACCCAGCCCGATTGTTGTGATTGGATAGGGTGGGAAGAGAAGATTTGCAGAAATGCCCTGCTCCCACCTGGCAGAAGGTGCCTGCAGTCCAGCAGCAGTTGGCTGGCAAATCCATCCCTGTCCACCCTGCCAGTCTCCCAGACGCACGTTC
This sequence comes from Rhina ancylostomus, assembly GCA_030265395.1. Lineage (NCBI taxonomy): Eukaryota > Metazoa > Chordata > Chondrichthyes > Rhinopristiformes > Rhinidae > Rhina > Rhina ancylostomus. The sequence continues at coordinate 11,349 of JARFYF010010354.1, read as the reverse complement.
TTGTGTATGGGCTGTCCGTAATTCGGATGCTTGTAATCTGGGGAGGACCTTTTACTGGGTAGTTACAGTGAATTTTTTTTTTTGTACAGCCGTAATGGTCAAGGTATGTTTTTTTTTAGAAACTAGTAGACAATCTCGCTGAAGCATAACCTAATAATGACAGTGGTTTTAATCATTAGAAAAGCAAATAATGGTTGGTTTCAGAAGTAGTTGGAAATAAGTTATGTAAAATTGCTATTTGTGAGGGGCATATTCAGAATGGTAATGCAGTGTTGTGGATTTTGACAATGTTATCGATGATGACAGAGAATTGTGAACAGTTAATGGTTACCCTTGAAGACTTTTGATAGATTTGATGTCATTGCATCAATAGAGGCAATTAGTGGTATTCTGAATAGTGGCTTTCTTTCATGCAAAATGGCTTTTATTTACTCTTCTGTAAGCTTAAAATTCCAATAATTGAAGTACAGAAAGCACATTTAGCTGACATCAAGGGTGAAAGAAGTTTTGTTTGCCAGGATAGATTCTTTTCCAGTATTGTGCATTGATTTTTAACAGGATTCTGGTGCCTCTGGGCACCTTGAGGCAGTATCATAGTTCCTGTTTCTTCATTTGTATGCTGATTTTTGTGAACCATGAAATGATGACTTTGCAGCTTTGTTTCTGTTGAATGTCATTGCTTCTAAAGGAAATAAGATTGTAATAAAAGTATCCTTGCACTTTTAATCTACACACCTGTTTGCATAACTATGTAGCCTGGAGATGACTGAACAAATCTTTCATTGGGATTGGTGTGGAGTGAAACAAAAAAAGTGAGGATAATGTTTTATTTTGATTGGGAAGGGTTGGTTTCTGGTAGATTGTTCTTAACTTAAAATCCAAAAAGAATTCCTAGCTCTGCTCCCTTTATTGCTGGACCTTACTAACAGTTCATTTTGGTTATTGAGTTACATGATTTCCTGTGGTGAATGGTGCATTCTGCATCTGTTCAGCTGGCATGTTATTTCCAGAAATTGGTATTTGAGTAAATTAAGTTCAAGAGTGGGAGAAATTTGTTCCTTTTATAACCAGTAAGTTTACTGTACACTCCCATTGAGTATGGGACCTTTGCATCATCTGTTGCATACACTTGCTCTAATGCTATCATGCAAGTGAATTTTAGAGTTGAATATTTTTGTGATTGGAAAAACTTAATTTCCTGTGCAAATTATTTGTTTCATGATGCACTTAAATTTTTATAAGCCAATACCATGTTTTTGTTGCTCATTCTGTCTCTCTTGGATTCTACTTCATCCTTCTTGCTGGTGCAAGAAACGATTGTTATGCAGACAGTAACTAGAATTCTTGAATTTTCACAGGATATCATCCAGGAGTGAGCACTCATATTTGTAAAGTTAAATTATGAAAGACAAATTAAGCACTAGTTCTGAAATGTGAATCATTAGCCTGTGATATTCACTAGAAAGTTGGAGATGCTGACAGTGAGGGGATATACTTCATTGTCGATATGGACAGCAATTTATTCCACAAAAAGACTTGTTACAAGTGCAGCTAAGTTATGAAACTTTGCTAAATCTATAGAAGGCACAAGTTCAAGCTCAGAGTATTGTCCATTTCTTCGAGGTAGCTCCTGAGATGTGGGAAGTGGTCCACATTTTCCGGGGTTTAGTTATGAAAATATTGTCAGAGGATGTTGTGCAGCAGGGATAAGTAGAGGACCTTTTTTTGTGCACAAAGTATAAGGTACATGTGGATTGTATTCCACGTCTTGAGAGGTCTCTTTCAACAAATGCTATTGCCTTGTGTACAACGCTAATGCTTTTTCCTATATGAGGAAAGCAGTAATTTGAAGTTCAAGTTAACAAGAAGGCCAGAGTCTACTCAGCAGCTCTGCTTCTGGGACATGGATTACCTATTGTAGGTGCCTGGAAGCATTGGAGAGATTCCACCTATGCTGTATCTGCAAATCAATAGTCCTCTCTCAAACCAGCATCCCTAGGCCTGAATTGCCTTCCCTTGGCTCCAATGGGCAGGTATTTGCCTAGCATTGGACTCCAAGAGCTTTCTTTGCTCTTATCATGGGAAGAGGTTGCCAAGTTGACAGAATAATTCAAGATAATAGCTAGTGTTCCTCATTGACTCCTGCTATGCATTCAGCTGGAAGGGAAGGGGTAAGATCTCCTGCACTGAGACGGTGGGAAGTTTCTTGCTTACTCAATTACCTGAATCCAGTGTTGACTCTGATCTTATGTAAAATCCTGAAACACATTCTGTATCATCTCTGTCAGATGTGGTCATCAAATTCCCAGAGCAGTTGGAGGTGGCTTGTGGTCAGAAACAACTTGGATCGCCTTAACCATCTCCTTGCTCCTCTTCTCGATCATTATTCTGATTAAAAATTTCAGCTTGGTTTTACAACCCAACCTTGAAGGGTTAAGAATCTGGGAATTGTAAATGGGCAAAAGACCAGAATTGCAGGAATACAGAGATCTATATGACTGGAGATGGTTCAGAGATGTAAGCAGCCCCCAGTGGGATTTGTAGGCTCTGGACTCTTTAAAATCTATATCACTAGAGACAATATAAAAACATTATTGGTGTTGTGTTGTTAATTTTATTAACGCCATAGGGTCATACAGCACAGAAATGGGCCCTTTGGCCCAACTGGTCCATGCCAACCAAGATGCCCATCCAAGCTAGTCCCATTTGTCAGCATTTGGCCCATAACCTTCTAAACTTCTCCTATCCATGTACCTATCCAACTGTCTTAAAAGTTTTTATAGTACCCACTTCAACTACTTCCCCTGGCAGCTCATTCCACAGATATACCATCCTCTATGTATTTTTTAAAAAAAGATGTCTGTTAAGTTCCTATTAAATCTTTCTCCTCTCACCTTAAAACTATGCCCTTTAATTCTAGATTCCTCAATCCTTGGAAAAAACTGAGTGTGTTCACCCTATCTATGCCATTCATGATTTTACACTTATAAGATCACCTCTTGGTCTCCTACACTCCAAGGAGAAAAGTCCTAGCCTATCCAACTCTCATAACTCAATCCTTCAAGCCCTGGCAGCATCCTTGCAAATTTTTTCTGCACCTTTCCGATTTATAACATCTTTCCTATAGCAGAATGCCCAAAACTGAACACGATATTCCAAGAGCAGCATCTTGTACATGACCTTCCAACCCCTATACTCAATAACCTGACTGGTGAAGGTCAACATGCCAAAAGCCACCCTGACTACCTGTGACTCCACTTTCAGAGAAGTGCATATCAAAATTCCAAGGTCCCTCTGTTGAATAACACTCCCCAGGGCTCTACCATTCACTGTGAAAGTCTTACCTTGATTGGACTTCACACAACGCAACACCTTGCGCTTTACTGAATTAAACTCCATTTTCTATTCCTCGTCCTACTTGCTCAGCTGATCAAGACCTCCCTGTAATTTTTGGTAACCTTCTACACTGTTCACTATACTACCTATTTTAGTGTCATCTGCAAACTTGGCATCAAGATCAGTACAAAGTCATGGGCTGAATGACCTGTTCAGTGCTGTACTATTCTGTTCCATGTTAACCATGCCTGGTATATTCTTATCCAAATTGTTGATATAGATGACAAACAACGAGCCCAGCATCGATCCCTGAGGCACACCACTAATCACAGGCCTCCAGTCAGAGAAACAACCTTTTGCATCAACTTCTGCTTCCTACCATCAAGTCAATTGTGTATCCAATTAGCCAGCCCTCCCTGGATTCTGTGCAAACTAACTTTCCAGAGCAGTCTACCATATGGATCCTTGTCAAAGGCCTTGCTGAAGTCTGAATAGACCATGTCTACTGCTCTACTCTCATTGATCTTGGTCAAGTTCATCAAAAAAAAAACACCAAGTTCAGAAGATGTGATCTCCCATGCATGTAGCCGTGCTGACTACCCCTAATCAGCCCGTCTTTCTAGATTCATATATATCTTGTCTCTCAGAATCCTCTCCAGTAACTAACTTACCTGCCAAGATGTTAGGCTTACTGGTCTATAGTTCTCAGGTTTTTCTTTGCAGCCATTCTTAAATGAAGGCACAACACTTGCTACCCTCCAGTCTACCAGCACCTCACTTGTGGATAACAATGATGCAAGTATCTTGGCCGAGGCTCCTGCAATTTTTTTTTCTCTAGCCTCCCACAGTGTTCTTGGATATATCTGTTAAAGCCCTGGAGATCTGTCTACCTTTGTACATTTTAAGCTGTCCAGCACCTCCTTATATGGACTATCCCCAAGACCTCCCCATTATTTTTCACTAGTTCCAATATCATCTTGTCTTTCTCCATGGTCAAAACAGAAGAGAAATATTCATTGAGGACCTTGCCCATCTCCTGCCACTCCATACACACATGTCCACTTTGGTTATTGAGGGGCTCTATTCTCTCTCGTTATTCTTTTTCCCTTAATATACTTACAAAATTGTTCTGGATTCTCCATAATCTTCTCTGCCAAAGCTATCTTATGCCCTCTTTTTGCCCTCCTAACTTCCTCCTTGGATAAACTCCTGCATCCCCTATACTCCCAGGGATTCATTTGTCCCAGATATCTGTACCTGACCCATGCTGCTTCCTCTTTCATTCGTCATCCATGGTCCTTTACTCCTACCAGCCTTGTCCTTCACTCTAACAGATGATCAACTTGATTTTTTTTTTGCTATTTGCCTGCCCTATATGAAATAGATCAAAGCACCTTTAATTCTTGGACAAATGCTGTTTGTGGCTTGGATACGGAGTTATGCTTGCAATATGAATGCTTTAGGGTTGAACAAAGCTTTTGTATCTTCAAATCCTCTGAATTTCAGCAATTTAGATTCCAATTTGTATATAAAATTCAGCACAGAGTTGTCTGGCTGGATCTGGTCTTCTGGGATGGGGGGGAGAAAAGGATTGATTTTGTTCTTGGAACCTATTGTAATACAAAACAGCCCTCCAAAATAAATGTGCCCTAGGATGGTACCCATCTCTTAGTGGATGCAAGAACTTGGGGAAATGATTGATCTGTCTGATTATATCAGCTCAAGATTAATATTCTAAATTAACTTGAAGGGATGATTGGATATTTTAAGATCTTAATGTTTTAAAAATTATGTAAAGGATTAGAGAAAGCAAAATATGTTGTACTTTAGTCCTTGACTAAAGTAGGGTTCAATGTCCTTGGATTTTGGTATTTTCTAAGTTGCTTTTAATGGAACTTTCCTTTCTGAAATTGTTGTTTTGTTTGATAACCACACAGAATTGACCATTTGGCTTTTGGCACCTGCTTTAGAATGTCTAAAGTGTGCTATTTAATTAGCAGTTATATATCTTTGAGTAGCTGTCTGGTTATTTTAATAAGTAATGTGTTCTACTAAATTCTTTGCAACCCATAACTGAAAATTGCTGCCTTTTTAAATTATTGTGCCTGTTGCTGTAGAAGTGTTTCTGAATTTGGACATCATTCATGTGTCATAGATCATTTCAGTCATTCTTACTGAGAAACATGTTTCCACAGCAATTGTGTCCTATTGAAAGGAAGTGGTGCCTGAGGAAGCTGCTGAATCTTTTGCCCTATTATGTGAACATTTTGTCTGATTGCATATAAAGGATTAATTTCACGTTTGAAACATGCATTCAAATTTAAATGTAGTTTTCAATGTCTGCCTTAAACTCGTGCCTTTTCCTTCTTGCAAATGTTTCCCTTATTTCTTAAAAATACCAGTCAGATTAGATTATAATGGGTGGAAAGGGTGGTCAATTAAGGACAGCTATAGCAAATTTAAATTAAAAATGCTCATAACATTAAAAGTTGTAGCCCATGGTAGTTCAAACTAGATCACATTCTTTCTTTAAAGTAATGGGGACTTTAAACGTATTAATCAAGTAGACCATTCAGTCCCTAGAGCTGGCCTTTCCATTCGATAAGGTCATGGTTGATCTGGTTGTAACATCTGCATTTTTTTTGGTCTAATCATGGTAATCTTTTACACCCTTTTCTTATAAGTATTTCTGCCTTAAAATATTCAGACTGCTGCCCCTGCAAGGTTGTTGAAGGTTCACACAAAAGGGTAATGTCGTCTCCAACTTCACTCTGTTGTGACTTTTTGTTTTAGTTGCTCTTGTAAACTTTATGTGAAGTACTTACAAGTCATTTACGTTCTTCCTTAAATTACACCAATGATGTACACAGTATTCCAGGTGTATATAGAATTGAAGCATACCCTCTTGCTTGTGTATTTAATTCCCTAAGCAATAAATGATAACGTTCTGGCTTTCCAAATTACTTTGTAATACTAACACCATTGCAATTAGTATACTAGAACAAATGGATCCTTAGCAATCTCTTGCTATTTAGATAAAATGCTGCTTGTTTAGTTTCCCTACCAAAATGAACAATTTCACATTTTCCCACATACTCTTATTTACCAGATCCTTGCTCATCGCTTGATTAGTGAGGGATAAGTATTCCCTGCAGCAGTATAAGATTTACTTGGTTCTGAATTTGGCTTTGGTAATGCATTTACACTTTGTAATAAGAAAAGATGCTACTTTAGCGGTTTTAGTACATAAAAAAGGAAGCTGAGTCTGCAGCATTAGGAGAATTGCCAATTGACACGGAGCCTCAAAGGCAATTATGGGAAATTCATGCAGTTTTCCAATACAGTCTTTTTTTGTTGTTGCATTCGAAGGTTTGAGTAAATAATACACCAACATTTGTGGAGGAGGCAGCTGAATTTGCGTTCTCGGAGAACAGTTTTAAACAAAATTTAATTTGAGGTTTTTGATCATGACTGTGTGCTATTCGCATTCATCCGTTAGCATAGTTTTAAATTTTAGTGTCTTACCAGTAAGATAAATGGAATTTTTTGATTTTCAAGCAGCTCCTCTAAATATTAAGTTTACAGGTATAAGCAGGACCTATGCTTTCTGGAATTCAGCATAAGATTCTGCCATATGATAACATCTGTAATGCTTGTTAACTGCCTTTTAAAATTTTCTTCAGATAGTCATTCAGGTGCAGACTTTCTCTAGCAATTCTTAAGGGCCTCTCTCCATGATTACTGTGGTGTATCCTTTCCTCCCCCACCTCAAATAGCATGAAGTTGAACATGCCTTTTATCCTTAAGGCAATGGTAAGTTGATCCCTTAAATGTTTCACTAGCTTTGAGTCTCAGACAAAATGCAAGGAAATGTCTTGTTATAAAAACGAAACAGTTAATGGCCAGCTGTGTAATCTAAGATTGGTATAACTTCTGTATTTCTTTCCCCACTGCCCCTTCTTTCTCCCGCCCCCCCCCCACCCCCATAGGGAGAAAAATGCTTTGGACAAATTTTGCATTATGTTGTAGGGGTTTTCACCATGGTCTTGCAAATGATTTTTTTGGTAATGCAAGCTCAAGGAGGTTATTGGTATCACAATCCCAATAACCATTCTGTATGTTTGGATGTTGTCCACATGATAGTGAGCATGCAAATACCAACAAATGTTGCAGGTTTGTGTGGTTTTGAGGGAACAGATGTGCAGAACTGTCTAAGATTCAACTTTACACACCCCAACCTTTAAAGCAGCTTTCTGTTTATATCTCATCTGTGAACCTACTGATATTGTTCCTTTCAATTGTTGATTTAGAGCAACAGCCCTATCACCAATTACTGCAGTGTTACACCAGTGTCCGAATCCCACACAGAGCCACAATCATTAATAGCTACTTTGAGAATGTAAGACATGCCTTTTTCGGCCAGATATCTGTCATTTGGATCATAAAAACAAGAGTCTTTGACAATTTAAACAAGGCTTCCAATAATACCAATTTTACTGAACCTATGTAACCAAACTGGTGAGAAAGAACCTTGCCCAGAAGACTTGCCAATATTTAAAAAAATCTAGTTATAGAATGCATCTAATTTTGTAACATGCCTGTAGATGTTGGCATACTTGTTTAGTGTTTACCTGATCTTTCTTATATACCATTGCACATTGATTATTGTGAATTGGAAGAGGCCAATTATTCTAATTAATTTTTAAATATTACCATGTAGCTTTCAGATCAACCCATTTTTGAGTATATTTAGATTAATGGCTAAAAGAGGTAGGTCCTTCAGTTTTGTTATCACTACAGAATCGTATATTGTAGGGTTGATGCTTTAATTGAATATTTAAAAAATTTCTGTCATGGTGAAGACTCAAAGCCAAAAATAAATATTAACCAGAGGCTATTGCAGAATCTGGACTGTTAAAAGCTGCTTTAGCTTTCTGATTCTTGATTCTCCTCAGTCTTAAATATCACCTTGGGTTTTTAAACAAAACTATCATAAATATACCAGTTGACTAATTGTGCTCAGTCATGATCAGTTTATAGGTCTGAGAATTACTTTCCTTGTGTTTACAGATTTCTGCTTTCTTCTAATTTAACTTTGGGTGCAACAGGTTGCCAGTTTCACTTTGTTTTGTCATGCTATCCTTGTACCTTTTTGGGAATATGCATGCTTCAGTTTTGTTGATGAGTTTGAAAGTATACCTTTAATTAGAATTGGCATGACACAGCTGATTTCAGAATGACAGGGTTCTAGATGTTCATGAGAACTTAGCCATGTAAACTGACAATGTGGTAATAGTTTGTAACATTGTCATCAGGATATCTAACTAGTAACTTGCTTCGGTTTGTTTTGTTCAATGTAACCCTGCTAGATAATTGAAGTAAATAAAGTCGTGTTTCATGGAACTGCTGAACGAACAAACGTGTGAAGGAGAACAAAAGGTTAGTTGAAGTAAGTTGTGAGGAAAGCTTGTGCGGAGTACAGACATTACCAAAGGCAAGTTATGTAGAATGGATTCTGGCTATTAATTTCTACATAATTTTATTGTCCTGAACAACTTGCACATAGTTGTAATGGGCACTTAGTCTAGAGTGTTCTCTCATGGGTAGGTGGGTAAATACGCAGTCCTTTTGTGGCAAGAAAATGGAGACAAAAGGTCAGAAATTTGATCTCTGGTCTGATCTGGGCTGCTACAGTTTCGCAGTGCCCCTTAGTGTGAACAGCAGGAAAATTTGAACTAATTTTCAGCTGCTGGCTTATTTTTCATGACCTATTTTAAGTATCAGTGAGTTGGATGAATACAGGAGTCTGCCCAGTGCTGAATTTTGTTGGCCTCTGGTTTGCATAGGAGAGGGAAAAATGGGATGATCTGAAAGCTACATTGTAATATTTAAAAATTGATTAGAATAATTGGTCTCTTCCAATTCACAGGAATAATCAATGTGCAGTGGTATATGAGAAAGATCAGGTAAACACAGGCTCCAGTATACCAATGACATTTACAGGCAAGTTACAAAATATGTGATTAGTACAGTAAATCCTTTTGTGTCTTTAATTGTTAGTATTAGGAATTTGCGATTGAAGCTCACAGGTGTTCCTCTATCACCACCTGAATCCCAAAGCCTTTGTAGCCTCTCACATGGCTTAACAAGACCTTTTTAAACTATTGGTTCTTTTGCCAATGAGAAAATCATTCAACATCATGGATTTGATTCTCTGGGGGAGATCCTTATTTTGAAAGTGTGAAATTTTTGAGTTGGCAGAAAGCAACCCTTCCTCACCCATATGTTCTGTTGCCAGTAAAGTTTTAAATGTTCCATCAAGAATCTTTGGTTGCTTCCTCTATCTGTGTTCATGTGATTTACCAGTCTGATGATTTGGGGTTAATCTCCAGCAAATAAATCTCATTCAGCTCTGCATTCCTTGTCTGCAAAGTAATGTCCTCAAATCAGTGAGGAATAAAAGCTATTCACAGCTATTTGTGGAATGTATCCTTATGAAAATTAAGGGCTTACTATAAGTGCAATTAATTTTGTGGTTGAGTAACAATGCCTGAATAATGGGAGCATTTGTATTTGAGTGCTGTATTTCCTCAAAACAGTCAAGGACAGGATATAATCCATTAAATTATTAAGACATTCCCCAAGCACTTTACAGTCAGTGAATATTCTCCAAATACACCCAGATTTACTGCAAGTAAATCGAAGACCAGAATAACTTTGGTAATGATTTGAGGCATGAAACCTTTTGGATCTGATGCCAGGTGTGGCCATCATTGGCGATTCTTAACTTGGATTGGTTGTAAAAGTGATGAGCTGCCTGCTTGAACAGTGTTGTTGGGATGTTGCAGGGTTTTGACCAATCAGTGAAAGGATTGTGATTATATATTCAAATAAGGATTTCTCCTTTCAAGTGGTAGAGATCATGGGTTTGTAAGGTCCCAGAACCTTTGAATTGTTGAGGCATGCAGTAGGCCAGTGTGTCATTGGTAGAGGAAGTGAATAATGTAGGATGGTGAAAGTGATGCTGATTAGGTAGGCTGCTTTATCCTGGAAAGGTGTTGATGTTTTTGCTGTTGCAGCTGTACTAATCCAGGCAAGTACAGTATTCTATTACTCTCCTGACTTGGTTGTGAAAAGGCTTCAGCACTAAGAGAGTGGGAAATCTCCCACATTCAACTAGAGTTCTAGGAATGTTTGGCTTACCTGCTTGGACCCAGCTTATTATCTGATATTAAATTTCATTTCACAATAATTGAGAGTGGCATAATTTTTATAATAATCCTGCTTTGTACAGGTTGAAAGTGTGAAAGATTTGTACTAATGCCTGTAATACTAATGCATGTTTCTATAGCACTTCAGTCAATGAAAGACTAATGTAATACAGAGGACCATGGGAGCCAATTTGCCTTGGACAGTGTTTCACAAATAGTGTGATAGATGTGCAGTCTATATTTGATGTTCCTGTCTGAGGCAAAATTGATTGCAAGACTCTGGGAACAATTGCCCATGGGATCTTTTGCATTTACTTTTTTTTTCTCCCTCCATGTTCGTCTGAGAGGATGGCATCTCCAATAATAAGGCACAGCATGACTGCCTTGAATTGTCAGGCAATATTATCCACTAAAGGTTTCTTGGAGTGAATCTTAAACTCATGGATATCTGACTCCAGGAGATGACTGTAGTTAACTGTTGCTACTTATGTATGTGTGAATATTTGTCTATTTTCTGCTAAAAGTTGCTGCTGTTAAGTTGTCTCCATCCCTGTACAAGTGACTCCCACATTACAGAGGGGGCTTGTTCATAGAAAATGGTGTGCATCTTTTCCTGTAAAATGAGATTTGTGAATTCAGTAATGGTGAATTTCCGTAACCTGAACAGCTGTAATGCAGGGATAACTTATATTGGTGTTCTGTTGTTTATGAAATTTTGGCTTTTCACAAGATAAGGGAGCAGAAGTAGGCCTTTTGGCCCATCGAGTCTGCTGCAAGGAAAAGGGGAAAAAGAAATGAGAAA
>JARFYF010008593.1:0-16658 GCA_030265395.1 Rhina ancylostomus | reverse complement strand
ACACACACACACACACACACACACACACACACACACACACACACACACACACGCACACACACACACATACACACACAACTATGATATGTCTTAAAGGGTCATTCATCAAATAGTAACCTAATCTGGAACAGCACGAACTTTCATCGCTTTTAGCCTTTGTAGCTAACTTTATTGAAAATCTTTTTAGTGTATGACTAAGAGAATAAGGTTTTAAAGAGCTAATACCTTCAACGTCTATGAATTGCGATTTTTGATTTTTGTTATATTTTATTTTATACACATGTTTTGAGGTTTCGCCTTTATTAACACGGCTTTGTATGGACACATCATTTCATTACTTTGAAACAGCGTGTTTTTTTTTAAAATTCACTGTTTTGACTGGGTTGGAATTACCTAACCTTGAAAGATAGAGAGCTGAACTTTATTTTGGGATGGACGTTATCCGAAGCTTCATCTGCCGGCTGTCTATTGTTTGGGTTTCTGTGTTTGGATGAAGAGTGGGGGGGGATGAGTCCTTTCTTTGGAAGCTCTTTTGGGTTTCTATTGTTTGGTTACCTTATCTGAAAGCTCGTTGTCTATTTTTAATTGAGATTCCAGTTTGGTCTCTTTGTTCACCTTCCTCTTTAATTGCACTTAAATAATATTTTAAAAATGGACCAAACTATTAATATATTTAATTTTAACGTTTAAGGGTTATGTCACCCGGTGAAACGAAACGAAATTTTTGCCTATATTAAAAAAAACAATGTCCCAATTATTTTTTTACGAGAAACACAAATACGTAATTCTGATAACTCACGCTTTTTTCGCCGATGGAGAGGGTAGCAATTTCTTTCCGACCTAAATCTGGGGAGGGGGTGTTCAATTTTTATAGACAATATATTTTCATTTGTTGAACACAAGGTAATATCTCATATTAATTGATTGTTTATAGTATTAGGAAGATTAGATAATAAATCAATAGCATTTGCCAATATTTCTGCCCCGAATATGCATGACTCAGGGAATATTTTGCAACGATCTTTTGCATTCTTGCCATATTTAAATCCTTATTCTTTAGTCTTAGGGGGAGACTATAATTGTTGGCTCGATTCAACATCAGATATGTCATCTTCTAAACCAACTGCTCCCACTGAACCTGCTTTATTTATTCATTAATTTTTAATTAAATCTGGCGTTTCTGGTGATTGGCTTTTTTTACATCCAGAAGATAGGGATTATTCTTTTTTTTTCTCATATTCACCATACGGATTCCAGGATTGATTATTTTTTTTATTGATAACCAGATGATTCAATCAGTTCCATTCTCGGAAGACTAAGAGATTGCTCTTACGGATCGTGCTCCTGTTTTTCTATCTTTAAATCTTCCTGCAATCCCTCAAACTAACAAATGTTGGCGTTTTATTCTAACTTTGTTAACTGACAAAGACTTTTAATTTTTTTGAGAAACAAATTATTCTTTCTTTTGAAGAGAATATGCTGGAAGAAACTTCTAATCTTATTATATCTGAAGCTTTTAAGGTATTTATTGGAAGACAAATCACCTCTCACAGGGCAAGTGTTCAGCAAAAAAGCTAACAGAGAGAGAATTGATTGAGCTAATCAGTTGAAAATATTGGACTAAAAATATGCCTTGAATCCAGATACTGCTTTATACAATAGACGTGTTGAACTTAAAACTCAATACGATCTCCTTTTAACATATCCAATTGAAAGTCAAATTTTAAATGATAAAAGTTGACTTTCAATTGGATATGTTAAAATAAAATTTATATTCATGAAGACAAAATAGGTAAATGACTGGCTAACCAATTAAAAACCTCTATTGCTAATCAGCAAATTAAAGAAAACTGCAAATCAAATGATGATAGGACAATGTAAACGTAGCTCTGATTCTCCTAAAGATGATACCGTAGTGAATCATTTTTGGACCAACTAAACATTCCTCGACCCCTTTGCTACTGCTTTTCGAGAATTTCTATGAATATCGCTGGTATGTTTAGAAGAGGTATCTCCCACAAAGTTTCGCTTTATGCCGATGGCTTATTGCTTTTTAATTCTAATGTTGAGACCTCGTTACTTCCGATGCTTTCTCTACTCTACTGTTTTTGCCAGTTTAAAATTAAATCCAGATTAAAAATTTTAAAAAATCCATATTTAAAGAAAATGTTCTTACTTTACTGAATTATGTAAAAATATGTTTTTAGCAAATTGGTCACCCCTCTCCATATCGTCGATTTGTCCATTAAAATGAATATTCTACCTCAATTCATATACCTATTTAAGGCCCTACACGATTTTATTACTGGCCGACAGAATGCGAAATCTTACGTTTTGTTTACATTACATTAACCACGAGGCTTGTCCAGTATGGGTTTCTTTAGAAGCGAACTCCATTATAAAAGATCCATGTTTTCTCCGCTTGGATCCTCACTTCCTTTGTCATTAAATAAACTAACTGATAATCTGGTAGTTGAGCATACTTTGAGGAGTTAGCTACAATTTAGAAAATATTTTGGTTCATCGAGATTTTATATTTCTAGTCCCATTTTTTTCTAATTGTTTTAACCCGCCCCCCCATGACATCTAGTTTTTAAAGAGTAGGGTAGATTAGAACTAGTTCTCATGTTCTGTTTGTTGGTAGAAATCTCTCTCTGTTTGAACAATTGCCAACGAAATATAGCTTGCAAAAACATATTTTTCGATATTGACAAATTCGAAACTTTCTCCGATCTCAATTACATGCATTGCCCATGAGTCCTGACAGGAACATTTTTAATGGTGCAATTTTTAATTTGAAACCTTCTCATAATGGCTCGGCATCTAATATTTCTAGCATGTTTTTTAGAAATGAGTGAGGATCCTTTAGACAAAATTAAAATGCCTGGGAACAAGATTTGCAGATTTCAATATCTGAGGAAACTTTGAATGAAATTTTTAAATTAATCAATACTTCATCATTATGCACTCGTCACTCCCTTCTTCAATTTAAAGTGGTCCATAGAGTTCACCTGTCCTCTATGGACACGTTATCTCTTTTTTAATCCAGATATATCTCCCAATTGTGATCAATGCAACAGTGGAGAGGCTTCTCTAATCTATATGTTTTGGACATGTCCGCGTCTTTAAAACAATGGATAGAAGTATTTCAAACTTTTTCTGTGCTTTTCAAAACAAATTTTCAGCCTCAGCTTTTGACTGCATTATTTGGGATTGTTAGAGGAAAAGGCATATCTTTGGAGACTTCTGCTCCACATGTATTGGTGTTAATTCCTCTTAAAGCCAAGAGGGCTGTGTTGCTTAAATGGAAGGAAGTTACTCCGTCTACTCATGTTCAATGGTTACGCGATGTTATGTCAGTCCTAAATTTAGAGAAGGTCCATTGTTCAATTTCTGATTCTAACCTGGAAATTCAAACGTTGTAGGTATGTTTTTTGAAATATTTTCAAAACCTTTGGTTTCGTGGTGAAGTACAGATGTTGGCTGGTATCATTCCTTGAAAAGGGTTTCTCCTTGGGTTTCTTTCTTTACGACACGACATCGGTCTCGGTAGTGGGCTTAGATTCTTATTTTACAATAATATTATTGGCATTTAGTCACTATTAATCAATAGTGAATTATCATTTTTGTTACCATTATGGGGTATTTTGATTTTAAGTGTGATTCAAGACAACGTATTTAATACAATTCCATTTTTTCTGATGCATGTACTCTGTATTCCTCATGTGGAATTAATAAAAAAACTGTAAAGAGAAAGAGAAAGAGAAACACAGGGATCCAAATAAACAGCAATAATAAGCCAAAAAAAAAACAGAGGAACATTTACAAACTCACACTTCAATGGGACCCTCCCTGACTCCAGTGATGCTCTAAAGATTACTACTAATAGCTCCACAATATCTTCAACTACTCTTTCAAACTCTGTTTGCAGTCCATCTCGACCAGGTGATTTATCCGCCTTACCAGCACATTTTTACCCGCGTAATAGCCGCTACAGTCACCTCTACCCTCTTACTCTCTTGAACTTATGGCATTAAAATTTTTATATTCATGAAATATCAGAGCGGAGATAACTCAGACGGACGGTTCGTCAAACTTGACATGTTCCTTTTGACCCTCATCACTTTATGTCGATGCCTCATAGAAAGCATTTTAACCGGATGTACCAAGGCCTAGTATGACGACTGCTCTGCCCGTCACCCCAGGAAACTGCAGTGACTTTGTGGACACAGCTCAGCAAATCACGGAAACGAGACTCCAGTCCATGGGCTCTGTCTACACTTCTCACTGCCTCGTTAAAGCAGCCAGCATAATGAAAGAGTCCACCCACCCGAACATTCTCTCTTCTCCCCCCACCCATCGGGAAGAAGATACAGAAGCCTGATAGGACGTACCAGTAGGCTCAAGGACAGCTTCTACCCCAATGTTAGAAGAAAGTTGTCTTCTATTACCCGGGCTGAGGTAAATGACTCGGTGCAACAGCGAAGTGTTCGGGGAGACCACGCTTGGAGGACTGCAGATAATTTAGGTCTCGAACAAAATGGGAGCTACATTCTTCATTCCGAGCCTGTCCATGGATGGTTCCCAGGGTCGAACTCTGAGGTGTGCGAGATGTCCCGCGTGGAAAGATTAGACAGAATAGGTGTAAACTTTCTGACGTGCAGGAATGACTTTGAACTAGTCGCAAAGTCATGCTGGGACTGATGGGGTTGATGCTATGATGATGCTTACCATTGTGAAATGAAACACGGTCTCTTCCTCGGCTCCTTTAACCCAGGGACTCATTGATGCTCAGTGGCTGTGCAGATTTGCGGCCGAAATGGATAGGTTTTTGGACCATAGAACAGTCCGGAGTTCTGGGGAACGGAATGGAAGCTGGAGCTGAAACTAACAATTAGCTTTGAACTTACTGAGTGGTGCCCGGGCTAGAGAACCACATGGGCGTCTCTGCTACCACAATTATTCAACTCCCTCGCTGTACCGAGGGAAATTATATCTTCCTGCGGAATTTCCACCCAAGGCCAACTAAGACAACATAAAAAAGTCAACAGGACAACGTAAGCTAAAATAACACAGGACCTGGAGCGGGGTGACATTACCTTATTCCTGAATTAGCGTGCTTCCATTAATTATTGCAAAATTATTGTTTATATGCTCCATTCCAGCTGCAGTTCCTGGGAGTCTGCTGTACCGTCAGGATTGCCAGAATAATGCCCCGATTCCTCGTTGTTTCAGTTTACAATGAGGAACATATTGGGGAATATGTATCGGGGTGGCATTGATTGTCAGTGTCCTCTGCTGCACAGTCGGCCAAGGTGGAACACAGGTCGCTCTGGCTCAGGATAACATTCGTAACTCTTGTGTTGATTTCCCCCTATGTTCCGCGGTGGCGCTGCTGAAACCTCCGCCTGAAAGGCAAAACTCCTGTCTATTCTGCAATTTTAAAAAACATTCTCCTTTTACATTAAGCTGATTCTTATCAATACGGTACACCAATGAGTGTTTCAAGTACTGGTATTAATCCCATTAATTTGGTTTTACTCGGTTTCACAAGAACGGAGGGGATTAGGAGAGAATGGTTTCTGTTTGAACAGGGGCACCAGCTGGAACTGAACTCCACTTAGGACAAGGAGGATCAGTTAGAATGAGCGCTTTTCTTGGTCAGCGCCAGAACAAATGTCCAAGGAGACATCAACAAAATCTTCAGCTCCTCCCTGAATTTAGTTTGGGTCACTGCATAAATGTACGTGTTTGTACAGCAACTCAGGTGCAAGAGCAGATTTCCAGTTTCAGCAGCGATATATCCGGGCGAGGAATAGTCGATATCAGAATACATGGATAGACCGGCGATAAAATAGGTCACACATGCCGGCAGCCACAGTAACATGAAGCTACCCGATACACTGAGCAGTAATATTATGGATTTTCTTCTGCTCTCCGTTTCTGTGTCACGACGATTATCACTCATTTGACTTCGAAATCCCCTTCGGCATTTGCTGGACACCAAGATATGTCTCACGGTCAGCCCATTAAACAGAAATATTAAACCAAAGACGAAGAATAAATCGTGAAATGATTTCAGTCGGATGAACGCCAGGTATGCTGGCGAGTTAAAGACCTCCAGTCTGAATTCAATACCCCAGGAAGTGTTGCCAATTATTCGTCGAGGTTGAAATATAAAGAATTGGGGGATATTCTGCAAGGAAAGCAGGATCAGAATCACTGCTGAAAGGATTCTCACAGTTTTCACTCTGCAGTACTTTGTTTTAAACTTCTGACAGCACATAGCAACATATCGGTCAATGGTGAAGGCGACTGTATACCACTGTGACACTCCCAGACTGACGGCCATCAGGTACGTAATGGCGATAAGGAAGTTCGTGTGATTCAGAAATGCGCCTGGCAGACGTTGACATAAAATTTCATAGAGAACGACATTGATAATGATGACCGATAAATCTGACACTGCCATGATCATCATGTAGGCGCCGATACATTTGGAAAGCCCGCAGTTCCCTCGGGAGAGAATGATAATTGTCAGCAAGTTGGCTGTAATAGAAAAGGAAAAGTCGTCAGTAACGGGGCAAATATTCGCCTGTCCATCTGCTTAGTGTCATCTCGACAGGTCGCGGGAATTATTCTGGGGACTGGTGGAATCGCGGAACTGAGAACAAGGAATCGTTAAACAGTCAAATAACTTCTGAGTAATTACCAGTAGGACAGGTGTTCAAGTAAGAATTCCAGCTGAGGCAATAGCAAAACATACAGAGTAGATTGCGTGCTTTCTTATAATTGCTGGCGGGTGCCGCATCTAACAGTGCGTGAGTGGGTTATTGCAGCCCAGGGAAGGAAGGAATATTGAGACCAAACGGCAAACTGATCGATTATATTCATTGATTTACGGCAGGTGGGCGTTCTCGTCGAGTCCAGCTCGTTCGTGGTTCTACCTAATCTGAGAGGCAGTGAGGAATCAGGCGCCTTGGTGGCACTGGAGTCACCTATAAAGAAGGGCACGTTAGTGATCAGATTCGTCCGTGAACAGTCAGGGGTGGGTTTGTCACCCCAGTTATTGATATTAAGTGTCTCTGGTTCGTAACGAAATACAGAAGAAATTAATATCTATTTGGTTCCAGTAATTTCGCAGAGGCTGTGGCGGAAAAGATTGTCCTGCTTCCTGGATTCTAAATTAGTGAGGGAACCAACAGGCCACAGTTCTCGTTACCCACAAAATCCCCTGATCGGTGCGCTCTTGTCACATCATTGTGGCCTAATTCCGAGGAAATCCCAGGTTAACAAAGATTACTTTCTACTAAGGATTCGACGGCCATGCATAATCCCTTCCTTACTGAAAGAACATCTGTTGTGGGAATAAGAGACGAGGATCGTTCTTTACTTTTTACAGGAGGGGACATTGTGCCCCACGGGCGTGCCCACACAGGTGGGTCTTTATCGGTCCTGAGGACTGAAAGGAATTTTGCGGTTATTGAATAACTTAATATACTGTATACATCAGGTGCATCATTGGATCCCGTTGCACCCAAAAACAGAATGCAGTGTCAGATGGTCAAAAGCTGTGAGACGATGCGCTACTTTGACTTACCGGGGGCACCAACGACTGCTAGAATTGGGTAACAAATATGTATCATCTGGATAATCAGAGTGAGATACATTTTCGAAGATTGTTCGAATTCTGACCCGTCTTGTAGCTCACATCAGACTATGACTGCGATCTCGAAACCCTCCCGCTTTATAGCAAACACAAGATACTCGGTCAGAGAGAAACAAGTTGTGCAATAACTGTCGTTAGAGCCACTGAACAAACAAGGGGCGATGTTCGGCTCCAGTGCGACCGAGTCTTCAATGGTTCGATTGTGCAGCTGTACCAAGAAGATCATTCATTCACATTCCACAACGGAAAATACCCCCAGAGGGAGTGACATCAAGGTTTGCTCCGCAATACCTGCACTTAACATCCATCCAGGGCGACCTGAGCTTCTTGGTGCCTCACAGTGATTCAGAGACACGTCACTTCTCCATTCTATTAATGGATCTGTTTTACTCTGTGGGGATCTCCGGCGATGAGCTGACTCTAACTTTGCTGCTGTTGCTCTTACCTTCACCCTACTCGAGATTACTCGTCTTTAACAGTGACATTTATGATTCTTGCCTAACCTGAAGTCTGCAGGTTCAGTCCAATATTATAGCTTGTGATCCATTTCAACAGAACCGATGGTGCCAGCACTCTGACAAGGACGATACGGTTCCAACTCTAACATTACTGATGATATCATTCTGCGATTGCTGGTGGATATTCCACCGTAGCACGTAACACTGACCATTGAATTTGGGGTCGGACACTCAGCCCTGCACGCCCGCAGTTCTGATCGTTACTGCTCTGATCTGGGCCTTAGTTCTAGCGGGGGAATGGGGTCATTGGATTTTCTCTGACAGTTGGCAGAATAAATGGCCTGAATGACCTTTTCTTTGTCTTTAACCTTTTTTCTGTCTTTATGGAATATGAGAGGCGTGAGAGCACTGAGAACTTCCCTTAACACGTGGATCACCTCCAATACAATAACACGTCGCTCTCGGTCATGGAGATATTCAGTTTCTGCCTTCTTGGATCTGTGGGATAGAGAATTTTAAGGACTCACTGGGATTTGAGAGAGAAAGGTCTTTTCAACTCCATCTGAAAAATGGACCTTGTTAGTCTCAGACAAAACCCATGATATGCAGGTCCTACATTAATGGAAAATACCCTCTCAACAACGAACGACGACTTAGTAATATGAGACTTGAATTCCCTTTTGTCTGCCACTTTAATCCACCATTCCACTCGCATCCAGATATTCCCGTCTATGTCCACCTGCACTTTATATGGAGGTCGAGCATCAGATTGAACAAACGCAGCTGATCGTCCGTCCTGGTACATTGCATCCTTCCAGACTCGATAATGAGCCCTACACGTCAGGTCACTCGCTTTCTCTGCACGTACAACAAATGGCCAGGTCTTTCATCAGTGAAAACGGCTCAGGACTTTTCTCTTCCTCAGCACACCCTAATCTGCTGGGCACGTGTTGCAGCTCTACATTACGCAACGTTTACATTCATTACTCTGTGTTCTCATTCTATAACTGCCCTCATAAGATAAGTTTTAGTACAATGTTTTCTATAGTTATTTACTCTTATTAACCGTACACCAGATGACCTTGTTTCATGGCAACGCTTGTCTCGCCTATTAGATTGTGGACCTTCATATCCCTGCCCGCCCTGCTGACAATGCGAACATTTTTACTTTCTCCTTGCCAAATCCGACGAAGGGTTTTCGAATTGAAATGTTATCTCACTCTGCTCTATGGACTAACTCACAACTTGGCTTTGGTCCAGGCACTTCTCAATTTACATTTTACCACCCCATAACAAGATGCCTATAATACTCGTACGTTTAATTTTGATCTTTAACTGTTAAAATAAACACCAGATCTGAAGCCTCTGTTAACGGAAAAAGTAATGGAGACCAACCTACTTTGGAAGCTATTTCTAATCTGGATAGAAAGTTTGATCGGAGCTTTGCTGAATTGAAGTCCATTTTGAAGGACTTCGAAGATAAGCAAGATAGTCTTATCCAGAACAGTGCAAAACAAATGCAATTAATTGCTGAAACGACCAAGCTGGTAAAGAGAGAGATGCCAAACTTCATTCACTTGAAAAAGCTTTAATTACAAACAAGCAAAACCTGGAAATCAACAACAGAGTATCATCGACCTGGAAGGACGTAACAGAAGAAACAATCTAGGAATTATTAATTTCCCGGAGAACACCGAGACTGGTATCCCGACAGCATTCTTTTCTAATCTTTTGGTCGATGTCTTTGGTCCCGAAATGTTCCCTGTTCAGCCCATTCTCGATAGGGTTCATAGAGCATTAAGGTCTGAGCCTCCTCCGGATCAAAGACCTCGGTCAGTAATTCTGAGATTTCACTATGTCAGTGTCAAGGAACTTCTGGTGCGTGCTGCTCGTAAACGTGGAATGATTCAGTTTAAACAATGGAAGTTTCGAATAGTGGAAGATTACACTCCAGAAGATATGAAAGAACGGCTGACCTACAAACCAATGAGAGTTAGTCTCTATTAAAGCAATTATCATCCTGAACTATTATTTCCAGCAAGGTTGAGAATTTCATTACCTGATAAATCCCGCAAATGGTTCATATCTATTGAAGAGGCAGTTAAAGATTCCTTCTGGACTGACTTTTAACTTTAAAACCCAAGAAATGCGGTAGAGATACAGAGTTTTACCTTTGATTTACTACCTATTTATTTCACTATCTAATTAACTTTTAGATAAACCTTTCTTTCTTTAAAATTCATAATGTTTTGTTTGAATATTAATTAAGAATTTAATAAAATAACTGATTGTTTGGTTTCTTTCCTTAATAATTATTACATTGTATTTGTAATTGTCCATGTCAACGCCCTTTGGCTCGGTTTCAATTTTACAATAGTTGACACTTTCTTATCTCTGTTTAAGTTGGTTAATTTCAGACAAAACATTGTGGTTCACATACTTTTCAATCTGGGCTATTACCAGCAGCAGAAATGGAGTTAGTTCAAGTAGAGCGTAGCTTTCTGGCTGTCTATTGGCCAATATTCGGACTGTTGGGGGAGGGGGTGGGGTAGTTTTATTTGTTTTTTTCCTGGGCTAAACTACAATCTTTCTTAAATCGTTGTCATATCCGTTTCCTCTTTGAATATATTTTCTACTTCCTGTTAGCGAGACTTGGATATACCAAGATTAACCCTTTACATAAAATATTCTTTTTTTAATCTGTCAAAATCGATAAGATTATTAATTTTATTTCATGGAATGTAAATGGATTGAACAATCCTCTTAAACGCAAGAAGATTTTTAAAGTTCTTCACAGATTAAATGCTCAGATTATTTTTGTCCAGGAGACTCACATCAGGAGGAAAGATAATCAACCGGTTTTTTTGGATTCTGGACGGGTCAACAGTTTCATTCAAATTCACAAGCAAAGGTGAAAGGAGTCTCTATGTTTATAGACTCCTTAATTTCGTTTGTTCATCAGGAGACAATATCAGACCCAAATGGTAGATTTTTATTAATTACTGGTCTTCCTCACAATAAAAAAGTTGTTATGGTTAACCTTTCTCCACCCAATGTAGATCACCCTGAATTTTTTAAACATTTTTCTTTGCATTCTTTCCTAATTTAAATGAATACACTGTGATTATGGGTGGAGATTTTAATTGCTCTTTAAACCCTTCGATGGATAGATCTGTGTTAAAACCTGCACTTCCAAACAAATCCACTGACTTTATTAATTCCTTTTTAGTTGAATTCGGAATTTTAGATGTTTGGAGATTTTTTCATCCATATGATAAAGAATTTTCATTCTTTTCTTATGTTTATCATAATTACTCAAGGATTGATTATTTTCTTATTGATGCCAGATTAGCTCCACTTACTATGGTCTGTAAATACGATACAATTGCCATTTCTGATCATGCACCATTAATTCTATCAATTAAATTACCAGACGTATCCTTTGATGTCAGACCCTTCTCTATTACAAGACTCAGATTTTGTCCAATTTATTAAAGATCAAATTTCATTTTTCTTTTTAGCTAATTTCACTGAAGAAATTTCCAGTGGAATAATATGGGATACATTTAAAGCATATATCCGTGGTCAAATTATTTCATATTCTGCTGGATTTTTTTAAAAAACGAACTAATAATGAAATAAGTTTATTGGCTGACAAGATTAAAGAAATTGATAAAAAATATTCCGATACTCCAAATCTGGAGCTTTTTTTAAAACGAAATCTACTACTTAAAAATAAAAGTCAATTTTATATACATTGTGATAAATCCGGTAAATTATTGGCCAACCAATGAAAAGCTACTTTATCTAGACGTCAAATTAATAAAATTCGTGATACCTACGCGATAGATCATCTTCAAATTAATAAATCCTTTCAAGAATTCTATTCTCTTTTATACCAATAAGAATCCCCCGAAGATCCTACATTAATGTATGAATTTTTAAGAGATCTGAAGATTCCCCAATTATCGTTGAATGAATGTTCTATAATAGATGCCCTCATTTCAGCGGAAGAAATAAAGTAAGTAATATTTTCTATGAATCCGGGTAAAGCACCCGGTCCTGATGGATTTATAGTTGATTTTTTAAAAAATCTTTTTACTGATATTTTGTTCCCTGGTTAGCCAATTTTTTAAAGATGCTTTATCAGTGGGCAAATTACCACAATCGTTTTATGAAACAACTATTTCTTTAATTCTTAAAATGGATAAAGATCCCACTGACTGTGGTTCTTAT
The DNA here is from genome assembly GCA_030265395.1 of Rhina ancylostomus. Lineage (NCBI taxonomy): Eukaryota > Metazoa > Chordata > Chondrichthyes > Rhinopristiformes > Rhinidae > Rhina > Rhina ancylostomus. Next base: position 4,295 of record JARFYF010008593.1, on the reverse strand, counting down.
AGACTTATTTCTTTATTAAATGTAGACTTAAAATATTCTCTGAAATATTGGCCTTTAGACTGGAAAAAATTCTTCCACAAATTATCTCTGAAGACTAGACAGGATTTATTCAGAATCGTTATTTACATTTTAGTATTAAGAGATTGATGAATATTATATATACTCCGTCATCCCAAATTCCAGAATGTGTTGTTTTACGAGATGCTGAAAAGGCATTTGACAGAGTCGAATGGGAATTTCTATATACTAAACATCAAAAATTTAATTTTCCTCCTAAATTTATATCTACGATTAAAATAATTTATTATACACCTATGGCTTCAATACTTATTAACAATCAAAGATATCCTTTATTTAGGCTTTTTCGAGGTACTAGACAAGGATGCCCGTTACGTCCTTTATTATTCAACATTGCTTTAGAATCCTTGGCTATTGCATTTCGTAACTCTTCTAATATATGTCGTATTACTCGCGGACAGAAGACTAAAAAGATATTTCTTTACGCAGATGACCTGTCACTTTATATCTCTAATCCGGATGAATCTATTCCCGCAGTACTATCACTATTAGATCAGTTCAGTTCAGTGTTTTTTTTTCCAACTATAGACTAAATGTTAATAAGATCGAACTTTTTCCATTGAATGTGCAAACGCCAATTTATAGGGAACCTACCTTTTAGACTGGTAACAGACTATTTTAGGTATTTAGTTGTTAAAATTATTCAGAAACATAAGGACTTATTTAAAGCGAATCTATTGCCTTTAGTTGATCATGTTAAACGATTATTCACTAAGTAGTCTCCACTGTCTTTCTCATTGGTAGGCCGAAATAATGCAATTAAGATGAATATCGTACCAAAATTATTTGGCAGAATAAAAACCCATGATTAAGTAAGAAATATTTACAAAATCTAAAAAGGGATGGTGGTATGGCCTTGCCTAACTTCAGATTATATTACTGTGCAATTATTATCAGGTATTTAATTTTTTGGATACAAGATTTAGGGTAATTCAATGCCCAAAATGGGTACACTTTGAGCATCAATCAGTACTTGAATTCTCATTAGTCTCAATTTTAGGAGTTGCACTCAACTTTCTACTTAGCAATTTAAGTAAACATATGACTAACCCAATTGTGAAACACACAATACGAATATGGTTTCAATTCCGTAAATTTTTGGATTGAATAAATTTAACTTGTCAAGTCCCATTTAATCTATTTTTTTCCGTTTATCCATCCAGAGTTGACTCATCGTTTTCCATACGGAAAAGGGAGGGAATAGTATGCTTTCGTGATCTATATATTAATAACGGTTTTTCATCTTTTGAACAATTGTATAACAAATACAATTTGCTTCGATCACACTTTTTTCGATATTTGCAGATTAGAATTTTTTTAAAAGCTACTTTTCCCTCTTTTACGACACCTTACAAAATTGATACTACGGAAATAAAATTAAGTCTTAATCCTTATCAGAAGGGCTTGATAACAATAATCTATGATTTAATTCTGAAAATACGTCCAGATCACTGGACAAAATTAAGAATGAATGGGAAAGCTAACTCCAGACATCTATACCTACAGAGACGTGGAAGAAAATTCTTCATTCAGTTATTACATCTTCAATGTGTGCCAGACACTCATTGATACAGTTTAAGGTAGTTCACACAACCCACATGTCCGAAGATAAGCTAGCTCGGTTTTATAACCATATAAATCCTATATGTGATAGATGTAAATCGAATGTGGCCTCTTTGACATATGTTTTGGTCCTGCCCTCTTTTGGAAACAATACTGGAAAGACATTTTTAACATTATTTCAAATGTATTGAAGATTGATTTACAAACCTCACCCTATCACTGCAATTGGATTACCAAGGATTGAGTCTGGCTATTTATCTGCTTTCGCTAACCGTATGATTGTCTTTGTTACATTAATGGCCAAGCGATCTATTTTACTTAAATGGAAGGATCCAATACCCCCCACTACCTTTCAATGGTTCTCTCAAACTATGTCATGCTTAAACTTGGAAAAAAATAGGAATGGTCCTGTTGACCCTTCGCTTAAATTTGAAGACATTTGGAGTCGATTTATCCAATATTTTCACATGATGTCGATCCCCCCCTTCAATAACCTTTTAATTTAGAGGAACGGAGTTGACGACATCATATTGCTCTGTTTCTATGAAAAAAAATTGGCCCAGTTTTCTTTGTTTTTTATCCTATTTTTGTTTGCTTAGTTTACATTGTTTGTAATTTTTTCATGTATATTGACTTGGGGTTTATTTTTATTTTTTAACTGATATAATAAATATTTTTCTTTCCTTTCTTTTATACTCTTTTCTTTAACTAAGAGTTCGTTGGACGCTGTTTTTATAATGTTTTATTGTATGATTATCTAAGACTTGAGTGATATCCAGATCTCTATAATATATGTACGAGGTTTGATGCTACATACCAATTTGTATTGATTTGAACACTAATAAAAAATATTGACAAAGGAATGGAAAAGCAGGATTTAAGTTCAGCATCGATGAACGAACGGCAGTATATTTCCAACGCAGAGCGGTGTGCTTCAAGGCCGGGGACACACGGGTGCTGTTGATCCCTTGTATTTGTTGTCTTTGTCCGACTTACTGATCGAGTTTGGACGAAGCTGCGGGAGTTGGTTGCGTGAACAATATTGGCAGATTCTGTGCTAGTGTCAGCAGACGGCATGACGGTTTTGTGATTGGGTCTTAACCGGTAGGTCACGTTAATATTTAAAGCTGGAGGAGATTCTGGGGACGGGGAGCAGTGAGTAATTTGGGGCTATCGGTCTCTTCGGAATTTTGGAACCTCGATCAGATAAATTATCAGAGATCAGAGATTGTAGAATTTGTATGTCCTTCACAACGGTCCCGCGAATTGTCCATACGTGATCCGGGCTTTCTGTGGCCGGTTGGACTTGAGAAAGAAGCCACCACGACTTTCTCAAGTGCAGTCCTAAATGGGCAATAAATGTTTTTTTGTGATAGAGACGCCCGTTCCATCGAAAATAATGAATAAAACGGTAGGTTATTGCCCGGATGTCATCTATTGACATGGACTGTTGTGGCAACAGGATCGAAGCCCCCGGTATCGTGGGTAGATAGACATTATCCACGCGTTTTCTTTTGTGGGTTACCATCCTTAAGGATTGACGATGCGGGGATATTCCGGGTAGGGTTAACACCGGTAGTAAGTTATCGGCCAGGGGACCCTAAATGGCGGGTCAGCGCAGCGCGCATTATGAGTAAAGGGTCAGTGATCTCAGGTGCTGCGTGCAAAAGGCCAACACTCATGCACATTGCGTACACAAGGTCGTCACCAGTTTGGATTTTACTGTCGGCTCACCGATCCCGGGCACTTCGGAGAGGTCCTAAGCGCCCACACAATGGTGTGTAGAGGAGCACAACCTCAGGGGGTTGTGGGTGAATTGTCACTGGGCCTGGGTGTCGCAGCAAGCGAGTCCGCAGTCCAGCTCGCGTTGGCAAATAATCACCCCTGGTGAATTGCGGGTGAAATTACATCTTGGAATCAAAGGTAGAACTTCGTGACCCCGGAGATTTCGGGAAATATAATAACGTGGATAGAGAATTATCATCCCGGGAGTGTGCGCAGAGGATCAAAGCTTCAGAGCACTGTAAGACAGGTTCGGAGCCCTCCGAGCGGGTGATCACAGTGCCACCGCACGGGGAATTATGGTGGAAGGTCCCCAGGCCCAGGACTGTCTGAAGCTACCGTGGGCTGCGGTCAGGCACCGTGATTGTTTCCAGCTCTGCCGCTGCTTAGATACTCCACCGGGCAGCGGTTCTTTATGGATGAGGTTATCAACATCACGAACTGAACATGAAGAACGACAGCCGCCTCTGGAATGTGTTCAGGAAGCGGGTTTATTCATGAATTGAAATATTGCGGTGCTGGAATATTTCACCGCGCTCATGAACTGTTTTCCGAAGTTTGACTGAGTTGCTGCATAAGTAAACGTGTTTGTGCAGCAGCTAACATTTCTCGCCAAGTATCCGACGGAGTTAAATATCCTTTGCGATTCATTTGTTTTTCCACCGGTTCGCGTGACCTGATGATAAATGAATTGTAAAACGTTCGTCAGCCGCAGGAGGATGAAGCTGCAGGAGAGGGTGAAGAGTAAAACCACAGACCTCCTCCTGCTCTCCATCTCCGGGTCACTGCGGTTCTCCCCTTGATCTGCCGCCTGAGCGTTTTACGGACCTGACCAGCTACCAAAATATGTCTGACTGTCAGAGCGTTGAGCA
>JARFYF010008283.1:0-14154 GCA_030265395.1 Rhina ancylostomus | reverse complement strand
CCCCCCCCCCCCCCCCCCCCCCCCACCAGTCACCTGTACCGTGAAGGACATTAGCCCGCTGATGTCTTGTTTCTAAACTGGCATTTGAAACCAAAACCAGGGTTAATGTGTTTGAGTTGAGTGAGTAGTTTCTAGACCACTTGCTTACAAGTAAGCAACTTTATTCTGGTGGCTTTATTTTTCAGAGGCTGATGTAATTGTTCCTTGTAACTATTTTAAGTCTACTGGTAGATTTTGTTTTTAAAGAAACAACCCATTGCATTTTATTTTTGTGTTGTCTCTTTTCTGGGACTGATTGTGGACTGCATCACCTCACTAGAACTAGCTAAATGTATCAAAATTGGGGAATGCCACCTAGAAGAATAAAGCACCCAAAAGACTCAGCCGTGAGAGAACTGAAATATGCCAAGATCACATACTGCTGTTGGAAGCTGCTTGCTGTGTATTTTGTAACATTACTGTTTCCAACAGAACAGTGGCAGGCCAACAGATGCAGCAATCCGAAGGCTTGGAGCGCTACCTCCAGGCACAGCGCATGCGAGCTTTATAAAACGCGCAAGGCTATTCTGGTGTCTGCTGGTTCAGTCAGTACTTCGAAAATGCCACCAGTTCCAAACAAAAGAACAGGGTGGGGAGCTGTTTCAAAACTGGAGACTCCAATCTCCTTTTTCTCAAAACAATTGGTTACAGTCATGGAATGAAACAACTGTAATGGTTACTTTTATTACAGGCATATTGATTGAGATGGGGGGAGTGCAGACTGCCTCAGGCACCAGCATGGTCTGGGTTACAGCATGTAACCAAATTTTATTCACAGGTTCTACGCAGATGGCAGGGAATATGGCGTGGATGCAGTCCTTTAAAAATGATACAGCAGGCAGCTCGACTGGCGTCGTGATCACGGCTTGGATTCAGGTCATGGGCTAGCTTTTGAAATGCCCAGGATTAGGGATCCTCTAGCAGTTGGGTCCTCGGTCCAAAGGCAAAGCATTGGATACAGTTTCTAAAAAAAAAATGGCTGCCATTGTGAGAAAGATCCTAACTCAGTGCCACACTTTTAGAAGATAGGGTTAGTAGTTTGCAGTCTGATAATGGAAGAAACTGGGCCTGGGGAGATTGTTTTGAAACATTTCAGAATATGAAATGGAGTTTTCTGGTAGACAGCACAAATGAATATCTGACCTTTCTGATCTTAATGTGTAGGTAGGGTGCAAAAAAAACTTTTCGTTGAGCTTAGATTCATAGTGTCTACTAATCAGCAATATACAACAGTTTGAAAGGCTACGAAAATTAGATTCAGAGCTGTAGAGTACTACAACACAGAAACAGGCACTTTGGCCCAAACATTGCTGACCAGGATGACCATCTCACTACTTCCATTTGCTTGCATTTAGCCCATATCCCTCTGAACATTTCCTATCCATGTACTTGTCCAAGTGTCTTTAACTGGTGTTATTGTACCTGACTCAACCACTTTCTCTGGCATTATTGGGAAATATAGTTTTGGCAAAATTAGTGATAGATTACACAAGCATGAGTGCTTCTGTCAAAGTATTTGGCTAATTAAGAGTTAAGGTCACTAAATATTGGGAACCACGAGAGGCAGCCTGTCTTTTTTTTGAAGGTTTAGAATTCTGGTATTTTTCTGAGATAGTCCTAGTGTTTAGTGATGCAGTTTGCATTCTGTCATAACCTGAGTGTGATGCTGTGATGTGAAGGGTTACTAACGGCCTCTTCTATTGTCTTGTCTTCTTCCCTCATTGTGTACAGATGGAAGAATCCTCAGCACAAGTTACTACAGCTGTGGGATCGACAACGCCAGATGTACGAAGCGTGGCGCGATCATTCATTAAGCTTAGTGATAGGCAGTGAGGGTTTTAAAAAAAATGTTTTGAGGGAAGGTCTTGAAGTCACATTTGCGCAGCCAGTATTATAAGAAATGCTTTAACATTTTTTTTATAGAACAGTCTAGATTATCTTTGAAATCAAAACTAGTTGTGCTACTGTCCCCAAGTACCCGTTACAAGCTTGATGAAATGTTTTGTTTTGCGATCTGTTATAATGCATGAAAAACTATTTCTGAAGCTGCAGTTAATTTTTAGAAATGGGTTCAGTTTTTTAGCTGACTCATTTTTCATATGGAAGTCAGTTGCAGCATAAAATTAATTTTACAAACTTTCCATTCCCCTCCCCTAAAAAAAAATTGAAGGTTCAGTAAAGTGTTTTCCCTTCCACATTCCATGTGTTTCATTTTTATAAATATTGCATTTTCCATCCAGAATGGCATGTAACTTGGGTACTGCTCAGGACTGTATCTCACTAGTGAATTGAGAGGAAGGCTTCCTTATTCCTAGCCAGGTTTCGGACTCGTTTTGCTTTGATCCAATAAAACGAGTAAGGCCCAGAAATTGAAGCTTTCCCTCTTGTGCTGCTGTGCTGATCTTGTCAGATGACTGTAATGGTATGGAGTGCACACTGGTGATCATTTCTGTTCACATATTTGGAATGGTGAGGAAAAGAGGAAAATCAAAGTGAAGTGAGTTTTCCAGTATCGCTCACAGTTTTAAAAATCTGAAAGAATAGTCTTTTTAATTGTGGAAGGACAGCTTCTGTGCATCTGACCCTCGTCTTGTTTCTGAAAATGTTGTGGGGCTGGTTTCTTTGTGCAGGAATCTACACAGAATGTTTGATGCTTTGATTTATTGAGTTGGAAGCAAAGATAAGAGAAAACAACAAACGTTTTCCAAGTCAACACTTCGTCTCAAATATTAAACTGCTTTTAACTTCACTGGTTGGCTCTGCCAGCCCAAATTAGCTCCTTGGTCAGCCTATTAAATCAAAATCATTCAGACAGCTACTGAAACAGTGTTACTACTTGCTCCTCATGGACCTGTGCTTCCCAGACTATCTGTCCTACCACTAATCTGCCCAAGTAATTTTGGAGCCTTCATGATCTGTGATGAATTTTACACTATTGAAGCACAGATCTGGTTAAAGACACTTCCTGAAGCTTTCAGTTCCAGGGAAGTGATTGTATAATGCCTATCTTTGGGGAGGAGTGGCGGCTGGTGGTGGGAAATGGTCTTCAATGTTATTTGTCAGAAACCTGCGGATTATCCATGGTCATGTTGGCCTATAGTAGAGATGCAGGCAGGTGCCACTGATATAAATGAGAGCTGCCCAGTGTTGAAGGATGATAGAAGAAGAATTTGTAAATATCTGGAAGTGGCAAAGTCGATTCTACACATAGCTAATAAAAATCTCCCTTTTTCCTTCCTTCCCATAACTTTCTAAATGGTTATTTTCATGTCTGCTGAACATGTCTGTCTTTTTCACACTTGCTCTCAAACGTTTTTAGAGTTAGCTCAGTTTCTTAGAATGGAGAATGTTTACTAAGCCAAGCTGAAATTTCTAGGTTCATCATTTTAACATGACCTCAGCTTTGACCACATTGACCTTGCCTGTTTGTGAAGTGACTTAGCATATCTGTGGTGCATTGTCACTTTTTGAGGCTCTTCCCTTTGTCTAACCCTGGCCAACATCTCTGAAATAGTTAACTGTCTAAATTCCAAAGTGCTTTTTGTCTTGTTTTCTTTCTCTCTGTTTGAAACTTGTACGTAGTCATCCAACACTGCAATAGTTCTTAGTCTGAACAGGATGCAGCTGGACAAGAAAACTAAAGATACAAAATACTTTGCTACAATGGAAGCTTAGCTGCAACAAACTCACTTCAGATTGCCTTCCTAGTGTTGCTTAGTTTAGCTCCACTGTGTTCACTTTCACCTTGCAAGTGCGCTACCACCCTAGTATTCCTGTGGTCATATTTTAATGTAGGACATTAGAGGACTTGTTTACACAGCCAGATTTAATTCCTTACTTGTGGTTCTGGATTTTTAACTAGAATTTTAAGGGATAGAGTTTTTATGGTAGCTGCAAATATATAGCTGCCACATTTGTACGCTATTGATAGATTCTGCAGGCTAAACAGTTCTTATCCCTCTTCCCCTGCCCCCTTATGGTGAGGAAGGAAAGTGAACAATGTGGTGCCTCGACTGTGAAACATTCAGTGGTTGTACTTCAAAACCTCAGGCTGTAAAGTGCTTTTAGTGAGTCAGTCCAGGTACCAGCTGTGTATTTAAGTTATTAATATAATTGCATCAAAGTTAACTTGGATAAGGAACAGAAGAGATCAATTGGGATGGCTGAGAAGGGAACATGAAATACTTGAATACATTTTCCATGTTACCCAAACTGAGGTGTGATCCCCTTCATGACAACTGCCTGGATCTTGTTTTGCATAATTACCTCTTTGGAAAAGTTTTGCTCAGTATGTTGATACTGGAGGGAATTTTACATCGTTTGGAAGAGGTAAGTTGAACAGGCAGGAATGATCGACTGACTTGATGCATGTACAAGATCTGTGCTCCTTCCAACCCTCTGAAGAGCAAGGATGAGCTTGTGAAACCATCTCCAGTTGTCTACAGGATACAACCTCGTTGTGACCAATTTTTTTGACTATCTTTTTCCATATAGAGGCTTTTATCGTGGGACCTTGATTTATACAAGAATTGAGTTGCCATAGGTTGCTGTGAGTTTTCAGTGATTCTGCTGATCAGTCGATTCATAAAATGAGGCTTGCCCCATTGAAAGACAAAACTACAGATGCTGGAAATCTGAAATAAAAGCAATGTTGAAAATACTCAGCAGATTCTGGGCAGAATTTGTGGGAATGAAACATTGACTGTTTCTCTATCTCCACTATTGCTGGAGTATTTCCAACATTTTCTTTACTTAATTGAAGCTTACCCTATTTTTGGTCTGTAACTAGTATAGGTCAAGGTTTTTTTCTGTTTAAGCAAACGAATCCTAGTACCAAATGTCATCTGACAAGAGGAGCACCAAAATGTGACTTCACTTAAATTAAGGTATTGCTTAGGGCTGCAATGGGACTTCTGGGATATCGTTTCGTTATTGAGTATCATCCAAGGTACCCAAAGGAGAATGGAAAAACTTGGAATTATTCCTTGCACGTTTTTAAATAAAAGTATTCATAAAGAGCCACAGTAGAAACTTCTCTCAAGTTGTGGTGGCACTTGTTGGGTTAATAGATGGCTGTTTCATATTAAAACTTTTCCAAACAAAAAAGTGGGCAAAAGAGTGATGTGAATCATTACAGCCCTAAATCTTGTAAGAGGTAGTCTAGGTCAGATAGGGCATTTCTTGCTGCGCACTTTTTCTTTCTGTTGAGAAGGTGGTGTATTGCTTTTGCGGAAAAGTAAGACCACAGGAAGCCCCCACGTAACATTCTCCGCTTGGATCTGATCAACAGGGTGTCGTAGTCAATCTTCAGCACAGTTCTTGAGTGGCGACCAAGAACCCTGGGCCTTTAGAGGTGGTCTAGCAGGAGAGTTTCAGGTATTCTACGAATTCCCAATGACTGATTTTATTTTCATTTTGAAAGAGAAACATTGTACAAAAAGAAAGGATTGGTCTGTTGATGGCTAGCTGGTTTCCTTAACAGAATATGGTACATTTGGTACTGGCACTAATTTGCTTTCTTTTCAGTTGGAAGGAGATGTTGGAATCCCACTGCGCCTGCGCGCACTGCAAATTTTAGTTAATGTGTCGTTGACAAAAATGTTTCTTTGCAGGTTGCGCAACATTTACTCAGCGCTAGCGCAGCTTGCTTTGATCTCGAAGTTCCATGAACAAAGATGACCAAGTAATAATGAATATTCAGCCTCTAAAATCTAGGTGGGACAGAGTGTGGGGAAAGAATGCATAAGCTTTGATTTCAACAGAAGTAAAATTTAACTCACCTTACCGTTAGTGCCTAATGGACTAATGGGAGGGTCGATGAAGAAAGATGTTTCTGATTGAATGCTGCTGAATCTTGGTTTTACTCAAGGGTTCATGGAGTTTCGCTGCGCTGTTTTTCTTTTCTCCCCTACAGGTGCTTTTGCGCATAGCCTGCGAAACTGCGCTTGCGAAGAAGCTCTGGATGCACGGCTTCGACAGCCAGTTAACCCTCTCCAGACCAAACCTCCTCCCTAAAAGTTCCTTGCCCCCATCCTTCAAGAGATCATTTGGCTTTTTAAAACAAAACTCTTTAAACAATTCCAAAGTGCAGTAATTTGTATATCTTGGACTTATTTGCTGCTGTAGATACTAGTTAGTGCTTAACATTTAAGGCATACAATTTCAAATGACTGGAATTGATTTCATCTGCTTATTACACAGATGATGCTTTACATGGTACCTTCAGTAGCAAATGTGTTTGAGATTGGAAGGTATGTGATGTGGAGCAGATACTGATGTCCAAATACTGATGCAGAGCTGTACTGACTCAGCTGTTTGTCTTCGCAGCGCTTGTTGCCCATTGAAGGGGCAAATGATCTCTTCTACCAGCCACCACCACCCATGCCGACATCAAAGGTCTACGCTATCAGGCCATACTTTCCAAAAGATGAGGTGAGTGTGCTGTTTCATCTTAATGATGTTGTAATTAAAGTGCTCTTTAATTTTGAAATCCTTGCTCTTGTTTTATGCTATCGTAAATTTAAAATTTAACTGAATTTTAGTTACTTTGTTCTTTATTGGATTTGGAATTTTGATATACATAACCAAGTGTAAAGTCAGCCATGGCTTGTCATGCAAGAACACCATAGTCAAGCCATATTCCCCTGCCATGTAACTATCGAGGTTTGTAGTAGCAGGGTTATTTGCATGTGTCATTGCTGTCTGTATACAGAAGCCTCTTAAATTAGAATATTTTATCTACATTTACTTCAGTTACTCAGTTGGTTTTGAAGCAATGCTTCAACTGCTTCTTGTGGCACACAATTTCAAAAGTCATTTCTATTTAGCATTTTCTCTTGGTCTTGCTAATCATTTTAATCCCTTTTTAGTTATGCAGTAATGAGAAGAAAGCATCTGATGCCTGCACCCTCTGGCTATTCTAATCATAAGTTGTATTCACAATTTATAATCATCCAATCTCTTCATACTTAAGAAGTTAACAATTATCAAACTTCCTTTTGGCCATCTCTCTTCAGCAGATATTGTTGCCATATCTCGAGTCCTCGAAGCTTATCTGCACTCCCACCAAATTGGGTCAAAACAGCATGTTTTTAGCACCCCTATACTGCAAGAAGGATCAGTCTGATATAACCTTGGTTGTATTAAACATCAAAGCAGAATGAAGTGCAAGCTGATGGGGTGTGGGAGGGGAAGTGGGATGACTTGGATTTCTCATGTGAATTAAACCACGTGAATTCATTTTGTCTTTGCAATGACACACTGGCTGAATCAAATCTGGCATGGAGCTGGCCCAGAAGCCAGAGTCATTATTGGGCAAGTTTGTGATATTGCTTACAAGTATGAGATTGTTTCAGCTTTGTCAAGGGAACAGATGCATTAGTGTCTGGGTTGCTGTCTCTATATCCAAAATATCCAGCATCTTAATCAAACATTGCAGGCTCATCTTGTGTTCTGCAAAATCAGAAACAAGTACATCAATGTCGATGTTCTTTGCTCCCATTTTGGGCAGAAGCAAAATTGGAACAGCTTGCTTCAGCAGGACTTTGGACTCTCTGTACCTAGTGAAACCAACTGGATCATTCACTTGTGTCCATGCCTCCAGTGCTGGGTTAATCTGCATAAAATAGTGATTAACCTACTCTTTGCAGGTAAAAGAATCTGGGGAAACTGGAATGCTATATGATGGATTTGTCCTTGTACAGACAGAAATCACCATTGATATGAGTTTACTTGGTAAGTTCAATATCAGATTGGCCAGTCACGTTTTGAACTGAGTTCATCCAACTTTTGAACTGAGATGCTGGTCTCTGTTGTAGTGACCATGGTTCCTACACAGGTGTACACATCTGAAGTCCTTTGCTTGGGTTGCTAGCCCCAAGGTAATATTTGGCTACTTGGAGGCCAAGTCATTAGGTGTATTTAGGCCAGAGATCAATCGATAGGTTCTTGATTGGTAAGGGGGTTATGGGAGATGGGGGGAGAATGGGGTTGAAAAATAAAATTAACCAGTGGATAAGGATAAGTTCCTGTCATTGTGGAGACCTTGATTTCCAATTTGGAGGAAAAACAACTTAGTCGAAACTAATTAGCAATGATGCTAACCGTTGCTTATTTTGTGCCGACTCAGTCCTGGTTCTTTACCAACAAGACTACACTATTCTTTCCCCCTTTTTCTTGACTCCCACACCCCCCCCTTCTGATTTCTCTTTTTTTTCTTTTTCCCCTTGGAGCAGGCTCGATGGGCTGAATGGCCTGCTTCTGCTCTCTTGTGACCCTCCTCTTAGTTTGTGTGGAAAGCACTGATCCAGTTCTTCAGTCTGGCTCATTCATTATTGAGCCCTTCAGTACCTGGAAATGTTATCATTGCATGTGCATGAATTATTAGTAAAAACTAGTACCATAGCAAATCTTGGCTGATTTCTCACCTGACATTTGGGTGTTCAACAGATTGACCATGTTGGAAAGAATTGTGGATTTTTTCCTGTCCCTCAGCAGTCAAGCACAAGCTGGATTGAGAGGTCCCTCACTATCAACTATTTTTAATCAAAGCAAAGACCCCGAAGGCCTTGCTGCTCTGTGCATTTCTGTCATTTCCTGGGAAATATAGTTGGAGAATGGCAGACATTGCAAATGAGACCAGCATTTCTGCCAGCTACATCACTGATACAATTGTGCCATAAATGTGTACACGGAATAGCAGCATAGCCTCACTGACTTGTCTCCAGGTGTTGGTGGCAATGAAGATCTAGGCTTATTTCTGCAAAGGATGAACACTGCCACCGTTCCTTTTGGAGCTTTATTTCGTTGCAAATTCATCTTCCATAACTTGGCATTCAGCACGTTTTATGGCCTTCTGATCTGGGATCCTTCTATTGGAGCTGCCATTCCTCACCTTATCACTTGGATCACTGGCTGCTATTTAAGATCTCTTAAAATCTTAATGAGAGCTTGTACTGCCTTTACAGGTACACCAAATACTTTTTCCCCCTTTCCGGAAGGCTGTCTTTCCTCAGAACTGCTTGTGCCATTGTAAAACTTGAGTTAATTTTTTGATCTATTCATCAGTTGCTTCTGCACATCTTTAGTGTGACAGAAGATGTGCAGAAGCTGGAGTGTTATATAAAATAGGAAAGAGAATGTAGGTTGCTAAGCATGGGTGATAAGTGAATGGAATGTTAATTGAATGGAAGTGAATGGCAAGTTGGTGTGCAAATGAATTTTGCATGACTCTTAATATATTCCTGTTTATGCTGTTTTAAAAATTGAGGTACACTGTTCTATACCTTTCCAAATTAGGTTTTATGCACTTTAGTTGGGAATTTAAAGGTAAATTTCTAATTTTGGTCTACCTATCAACTAAAGTACGAGTCATTGGGTATATTGAAAGCAGAGGTTGATAGGCGTCAAAGGTTACGGGGTGAAGGTGGGAGAATGGGGTTTAGAGGGAAAAATAAACCATGATTGAATGACAGAGCAGACTCAGTGGGCCGAATAGCCTACTTCTGCTTCTATGTCTTATGGAGTAGGATTCCATTTGCCTCAGTGGGATGCTGGAAAGTTGACCCCAATTCTACAGTCTAATTGGGCTACGCTTGGAGTATTGTATGCAATTCTGCCCACCCCATTACAGGAATGATGCGGAGGCTTTGAAGAGGGTGCAGAAGAGGTTTATCAGGCTCAGATTATTAGCTAAGGAGAGGTTGGGTAAACTTGGGTTGTTTTCTTTGGACTATGTCTGGCTGAGGGGAGACCTGAGAGGTTTATAAAATGAAAGACATAGGAGATGGTCAGTCTTTTTCCCAGGGCAGAAATGTCATACTGGAGGACATTGCTTTAAGGCAAGAGGCGGGAAAGTTTAAAGGAGATGTGCAGGGCAAGCCCCCCCCCCACTGTCCCCACAGTGTTACATGCCAGGAACAAGCTGCCAGGGGAGGTGGTGAAAGCAGATACGATAGTGGTGTTTAAGAGGCATTTAGATAGGCACATGAACGTGCAGAGAATGGGGGAATATGGATCATGTGCAGGCAGATAGTTTTAGTTTAATTTGACATCGTGGTCAGCAGATGTTAATGTCAACATCAACAGGGCCTGTTCCTGTGCTGTACTGTTCTATATTCTTTAATGGATTGTTTCCCTGATGAGCTGCTGATGACTCGGGGTGTTGTGATTTTCTGATTGCATCCATACAAATGAAAGGAAATGTATGCATCCCCCTGTATTTTTTACCCATATGTTGTATCAGTCTACATCTAGCATTTTTAAAGTACTATTTCTGAACTGGATTTGCTTTTACCTGCAGGCCTCTGTGTATAAAATCTGTAAGGAGATGTATGATGATGAAATGGATGGTGACACAATGTCTGATCAGCCAGATATTATTGGTGACAGGTGAGTGTATTAGAGGTTTGTGTGTGGAGTGTTCCGTTATCTCTAAACTTCACAAAGGACATCACTGCCTTCGTAAAGCAGCCTGCATAATCAAAACCCACATACCCCGGTCATTCTCTCTTCTCCCTCCTCCCATTGGGCAGAAGATAAAAGCCTGAAAGCATGTACCACCAGGCTCAAGGACAGGTATTCTGCTGTTATAAGACTATTGAATGGTCACCTGGTACGATAAGATGGACTACCGACCTCTCAATGTACCTTGTTGTGACCATTCACCTTATTGTCTACCTGCACTGCACTTTCTCTGTAGCTGTCTCACTTCATTCTGTTATCGTTTTACCTTGTTACTACCTCAAGGCACTGTTGTAATGAGTTGTCTTGCATAACATTCATACGGATAAAGTTTTTCACTACCTCAGTACATGTGACGATAATAAACTGATTTACCAATTTACTCCCATGATTTTATTCAGGTAAACCTAGATTTCCCAATGCTAAATCGTCTTTGCCTCTAATTGAATAGTTGAAATAAGATGGTATAAGGTAGAACCTGGGTTCTTCAAGTTGTAGAAATTTTTATAATCTGAAGAATCTGCTGACTCTTGGATTTTGTTAATTGTTTATTTTCCCTTGCATCTGAAGCTGACTTTTTTAATCTTAATCACAAAAATTGTTTGACCTGGGGAATGGAATAGCTCTACATTTTGTCGTGTTCGTCCAACTGCAGCCTGATGGTCCCTCAACAATCCGCTTGCTGTAGGCCACCAGCTTACTAGTTTAAACAGGTGCTTACTGGCAAAGCCCATGTTACTAGAATTCTGAATGATGAGTAATCCAGTTAAGTAACTATTCTATCTGATGTGGCAGAAACATGCTGAGGGAATGCTTGGGGAAAATTAATACTAATTTTTTTTTTTAGCTCGCCTTTATGTCAGACTGTCTTTGGCCAAACTGCAGTCATGCAAATTGTTTGAGGTTCCTGTTTGTTACTGCTGGGGGTTCTTGCTCCTTTCACTGTGACTGTTGTCAACACTATAGAGTTGTATGGACTTTAAAAACATAAGTAATAGGAGCATGAGTAGGCCATTCACCCCCTTAAACCCATTTCCTATTCAACAAGACCGTCTTTCAGCCAATTTGACCAGATCTAGACTTGTTATGGTAGAAACTGGGGTGATATTTCCCCTATCAAGCCCTCCCAAAACACTGTTTAGAAATCTTGGGCAAATTACCAGAAAGGCATTGCCCGTTCCTGTGTCAACATACCCAGTAAGAGGTGTTTAACTGAGGGAATATTTATCCATAAAAATTAAGTATTTTTAATGAAAAAATGTTGCTCTTGCTATGTTGCAGTTTGGTGGGCGGACTTCTGACACTGAGCCCAGATTACTGCTTCGTGTTGGAAGATGAGGGCAGTATATGTGGTTATGCCCTTGGAACTGTGGATGTGAAACCATATGCCAGAAAGTGTAAAGTTTCCTGGATACCTGCTATGAGGGAGAAGTACGTTAAACCAGAAGCTAATAAAGAACTCTCAGAAGAACAGGTACTTTCTCATACTCTGGTTGACTTGCTGTAAATTTATTTTTTTTAAAGAGAAGAAATTGTGCAACAATAAAGACACTGGGCTCTTGCAGAGTCATGGATGCAGCTTGGAAATGGGCCCCTCAGCCCACCTAGTCTGCACCAACCACCCATTTGCACTAACCCTGTATTAATCCTGTTTTCTTTCCACATCAACTCCCTCCAAGATTCTGCCACTCACCTACACACTAGGGGCCAATTTACAGTGGATGATTAACCTACCAGCTGTTGTGTCTTTGGGATGTGGGAGGAAACTGGAGGAAACCCACACAGTCCCATGGAAAACTTGCAAATTCCACACAGTACACGATGTCAGGGTTGAACCCAGGTCTCTGGCAGTTTGAAGCTGTACCACAGCACTACTTTTAAAAATTGTAAATTTGAGTCTGCCTCATGGCAGGTCTGGAGAATGCAATGTCTATATCCGAGAATTTTCAAAAGGAGCTCACCATTCCCTTCTATTGTAGACAATCTGGTAGGTCTGTCAGCCAGCCAGCCCAGGGGCCTTGAAGCAGTAGGTTGTCCACAGTTTGCCAGACCTACTTTCAAATATAGTGCAAACAAACTTGCTACTTCTGTGCCTAAGATCTTGAGGGGTGCCTTCCTCAATAAGACCAAACATGTGCAACAGCATTAACATGTAACACAGATTTTGGTACTAAAGGTGAACCCTTGCTGTTTTTGCCACCCTTTTCCCAGTTTATAAACCTGCTATCATCACTCTCTCGCTCCTACCTTTTACCCAGAGTCCTGTAGTGTTTTTGTTTTTCTCCCTTGTATCATCCAGTTTGTTATTGGAAACTGTGTTTGCATCTACCATTACATTCCAGTAGTGGCTTGTTAATCAGTACTACATGTGTAACAGTGTACCTTCTGGCAACCATATTCTTTCAGCTCATCTGGCCCCTTTGCAATTTTAAACCTATCAAAATCTTCTTAACCTCCTCTTCCAAGAAGAATGATCCCAGGTTCACTTTATCTAGATAATTGATGTTCTTCAGCCTGGGGGCTATGCCACAAAACATTTTCTGTACCCTCTGAAAGCCCTTCTCAGTAATGCTATAGTTCACTGCCCAGTTTTGGATACTGTACTACGGCTGTGACCAAATCAATGTTGCATTAACTTGTCTGTCACCTTCTGAAGATTTGTACACTTGTACAGCAGACCTTTGTGAATTTGAACCCCCTTTAGCATTTTTTTTATATTGACTGTCCTCAATTTTTCAACCAAAATACATGGTGCTGTTAAAGTTCATCATTTCTGCTGCTATTCCACCCAGATTATTCAGGCCTGTTGCCTCCCTTGTAGTTTACTTTCCATGTATTGTAGCCAGAGTGCCTCATTCAGGGACACGTCACTGCCCCCCCACTTCCAAACTAAAAAGCAGTCATTCACTGTGACTTGGTAAACACTCCTTATGCCTCCATGTCACCAAGAGCCCCCATTTTGAATTGTGGGCTTCAGTTTTGCTAGTGAGATCAATCGGCATAAGCTGCCTTCTGAAAGTCTTTATTTGCAACAAGCTCATCCTTGTCAACACCTGGTTTCCTCAGTCAAGATTATTAAGCATGGTTTGCTTGCAGCAAATTTGTGTAGGCTGTCCTTGGATTTAGAGTCCATGTGACCATAAATGCATCTGATTATCACCCCTAGCATCTTCTCTATGAATGTGATTAAACTCATTAGCCTGGGACCTTCTGGCACTATCCTAGTGTTTGAAGATTGGAAGATCAAGCCTAGCACCCCTTCAATTTGACTTTCTCCTTAAGCAGCCTGAGATCCTATCCAGCTCTGTTGCCTTTTCTAACTTCAAAATAGCTGTTTCTACTATTTTCCCCTTGATTAGTTTTTAGCTGATACAGTAACTCACTAGTTCTTTTAATTTGTTCTGGGGTGTGGACAAGTTTAGCCCCCTGCCCTTTGTGTTCTTTCAATCTCAATCTTGTATTATGATACTTAGAGCCTGATTATTACTATACATTTCCAATACCAATTGGCTCGCCCATAGAAGATCGATGGTGGCGGCAGATGGAGCATCTTCTGCCTGGAGGTCAGTCTGTTCTAGGACCCCTGCTCTTTGTGATTTTTATAAATGACTTGGATGAGGATGTGGAAGGGTGGGTTAGTAAGTTTGCTGATGA
>JARFYF010007334.1:0-16878 GCA_030265395.1 Rhina ancylostomus | reverse complement strand
TCTCTCTGCCTGTCAACTTACACAAACATTCTCATTCCCCAACCGTCCAACCCGCCATTCTCCCTCCAGGCTGTGACTGCATTCACTGTTTCCATCAGTCGATTACTGTATACTTGGGAAACAACGGATATGAAGATGGGACGGGAGAGTGAGGGAAGGCTGAACCATAATCTCGCTGGCAGTCGAGAGGACCAGAAGAAGATCGTGAAGGGCGATAGGGGAAATTTAGTAACTTGGGGAAGACGTGATCTGTGGAAGGACAGTGTTGTTCAATGGTCGAAACAAGGATGGGGTGAGGGAAACCTGGCAGGTAGTGGAAGAACACAGGGAGGGAGAATCAAGAGTTAAAATACGTAACTGTCAGGAGTGGGATTCGAACCCACGCCTCCAGTGGAGACTGCGACCTGAACGCAGAGCCTTTGACAGCTCGGCCATCCTGACGAAGACAGGAAGCAGCATGACTAACTTCATTACTGCAACCAATGAAAAGATTAATGTGCATTCATGTTTCCGGAGGTGGACTCGGAGAAAGTACAATCTTCATTTGGAGCCCGGTGCGACATTTTAGAAGCACTTTATTAATTCCATGATCGACGGACGGGCAGAAAATAGAAGGAGATAGGCCACGTGAAAGCAGATGGGATAGGTTAATTTAGCGTCGTGGTCTGAAAAGGTGTGATGGGGTGAAGGTCCTCTCCATGGTGCAGTCCCCACATCTGGTGTCATCATCAGATAGATTATTGCTGTTTGACATTAACTCACTGAACTGATCCTTCTCACAGGTTCACAGCGAGACTGGGCAAGCAACGGGTGACCAACATTCTGTCCTCTCACCTCGGACTGTACCACGCCGTCTCCATGTCCATACGTCCGTCCCCGTCTACCATCAAATCGAAGTAATCGAACCTGGCGACTCCGAACGTGTCCATCAGGCACCGACCGGGAGAGGCTGTTTGGGAATGGGTGCTGTGATTAGGGAACTAAAGGTAAAGGAACCACTAGGGAATCGCGATCACAATAGCGTTGAGCTCAGTTTCAAATTTGAAAAGGAGAATCTGATATCAGATGCGTCAATATTTCAGTGACACAGACTAAATTACAGTGGCATGAGAGAGGAACTGGCACAAATTGATTGGAAAAGTAAGCTAGTTGGAGGGACGGCAGAGCAGAAATGGATGTAGTTTCTGCAACAAATAAAGAAAGCGCAGTATCTACATATTCCAATAAAAAAAGATTACGAATGGAAAAAGTGGCACAATTGTGGATGACGAGAGAGCTAAAGGCTGAAATAAAAGCAAAAGGGAGGACATACAAGGAAGCAAAAATTACTGGGGGCACAGAAGACTGGGAAAATTTTAAAAACTTACAGAAAGAAACTAAGGAGGTCATTAGGAAAGAGAAGATGGATTATGAAAGGATGTTGGCAGATAACATTCAAAACGATACTAAAAGTCTGTTTCAATATACGAAGAGTAAAAGAGAGAAACGGGTTGATATAGGACCAATTGAAAACGGTGAGGGAGAGATAATAATGGATAACAGAAAGCTAGCAGTGGAACTAAATGAGTATTTTGCATCGGCTTTCACTGTGGAGGATATCAGCAATATATCTGTTAGTCAGTTGTCTCAGGGGATAGAACTGAGTTCAGTTAAGATCACTGGAGAAAAGGTGTGAGGGAAGCTAAATGGACGAAAGACAGTTAAGTCTCCCTGACCGGATAGGATGCATCCCCGGGTCCTGACGGAGGTGGTTTTAAGATTGTGGAGGCATTTGTGATAATTTTCCAGGAATCAATAGACTCTGGCATGGTTACAGAAGACTGGAGGGTTGCAAATGTAGTTCGACTGTTTAAGAAAGGTGGGATGCAGCATGAAGTAAATTATTGATCTATTAGTCTGACATCGGCGGTGGGGATGTTATTGGAATCGATCCTGAAGGATGAGGTTGTGGAATACCTGGAGGTGCAAGGCAAGATACGTCCAAGCCAGTATGGTTTAGTGAAGAAAGTTTGTGCCTGACTAACCTATTGGAGTTTTTTGAGGAACTTTCTGGTGTGGTGGATCAAGGAGAGGCTGTGGATGTTGTGTATTTCGACTTTCAAAAGGTCTTCGAAAAGGTGCCGCACAAGAGGCTGATTAATAAGATGAGAGTTCATGGAATTACAAGTAGGATATTTGAATGGGTGGAGCATTGGCTGGTAGACAGAAAGCAAAGGGTGGGAATAAAGGTATCTTGTTCTGGTTGGCTCCCGGTTACTCGTGGTGTTCCGCAGCGGTCGGTGTTTAGGCCGCTTCTTTTTATTTTGCACATTAATGATTTGGATGATGGAGTTAATGGTTTTGTTGCTAAGTTTGCAGCCAACACCAAGATAGTAGTAAGTAGCTAAAATTGAAGAAACAGGAAGGTTGTAGAGAGACTTAGATAGTTCAGAATGGACAAAGAAATGGCAGATGAGATTCAATGTTGAGAAATGTGTCGTTGCACACTTTGGAAAAATAAATAAACGGGAAGATTATTACCTCGATGGGGAGAAAATTCAAAGTACAGAAGTACAAAGGGACTTGGGGTACTTGTGCAGGATACCCTGAAGGTTAAGCACCAAGTCGGATCGGCGGTAAAGAAAGCGTATGCTATGTTGGCATTCATTTCGAGAGGTAGAGTGTATAAAAGTAAGGAGGTGTTGGTGAGGCTCAATGGAGCACTGGTGAGGCATCATTTGGAATACTGTGTGCAGTTTTGGGCCCCATATATTAGGAAGGATGTACTGATGTTGGAGAGGGTGCAGAAGCAATTTACGAGGAAGTTTCCCGGAATGAAAGGGCTTCCTTATGATGAGCGTTCGTCAGCTTTTGGATTGTACTCCCTAAAGTACAGAAGAATGACAGGGGACCTCAAAGAAACATTTGGAATGTTGCAAGGACTGGACAGATGTTGATGTGGTAAAAATGTTTGCCTTGGTGGGTCAGTACAGGACGAGAGGGAACAATCTTAAATTAGAGGGTACCGGTTCAAAACAGAAATGAAGAGAAAATTCTTTAGACAGAGGGTAATGAAGTTATGGAATTCATTGCCACGTACAGCTGGGGAGGCCCATTCATTAGGAGCTTTTAAGGACGACATACATAGGTCAAGGTGTCAAGGGATTTGGGGATCAGGCCGGCAATTGCAGCTAGATAGGAAACGTTTTGTTTCGGTCATAGAACAGACTCGATGGGTAGAATAGTCTACTTCTGCTTCTTTGTCTTGTTATCTTGTGCTACAGGAGCCTGACGGCACATACCACCAGGCTCAAGGACAGCCTGTCATGGTTCTGAGTTCTGGCCCTCAATTTGTCTCCTTTAATGCCAGGTTGTCCAGCACATGGATTCCATGCTGGACTGATTACATAATGACACACACCTGAGCCCCAGAAGGGGCCTAGCATCAGTACCTGGGTTTCTCTCGCACTGGTTGCCAGAGTATTGGTCTACCTTTGGGTATACTTTGGCTTCTAGCTGCTAGAGTGGTCTACTCTAGAGCAGTCCTGTGTTCTGTATTCCTGTTTGAAGACCCAGTTCGTGCTGGGATTTCTCCAGAATTCCAAGGCAAGATTCCTTTCAGTTGCTGCCTGTGTTTGTCCTGAGGAAGTATCCTGACTCCAGTCTTGTATCGGTGTGCCGCATTTGGGTTCTCTGCGAGCTTGCTCTTTGATCAACATTGTGACACAGCCTCTATCCCACTGTGATCAGACTAGTTAACGGTTCTCTTCTATGATAAGATGAACTCTTGACGTCACAATCTATCTTGTTATGACCTTGCTCCTTACTGTCCAGCTGCACAACACTTCCTCTGTAGCTCTGACACTTTACTCTGCACTGTTGTTGTGTTCACCTCTACTACCTCAATGCGCTTTGTACTAACTCAATGTAACAACACTGTATAATGAATTGATCTGTACGATCGAATTCAAGACAAGTTTTTCAATGTACCTCGGGCAAAGTGGCAAAAGTAAACCAACACCAATACGAAGCATCGCAGGGTACATATACATCCACAGGATTTGGTGAAGGAAGAAACGCATTCATAATTGCATTTCCATTTCTTCTAACGGCAATATTATTTTTGTTAGACACGTCCTAGTCGTTTTCCATTAACACTGCTGTTGTTCTGGATGCGACCAATATATCAATCACTGTGGACAACATTTCTTTAGACACGTTTCAGACACTTATATTTAACACGACGGCTGTCCTGCAATGGACCGAGATATTTGCCAATGGTGACATTATTTCGTAGTGGCACGTCCTTTGTCCACGCGGCTGGAAACCACTGTCCGCGGACAAGAGTTCATTGACATCGAGAAACAGAGATTTCAAAGTTCCAAAGTAATCTACCCGGTGCTGCCCCGAGGTTGTTGGAAACAAAGGGAAAAGTGGAGCCAAAACGTGGCCTTCATCATAATCAATGGTTTATTTTACTGAACATATCCTTTTTCCTTCTTCCTTTTAATGCCATAGCACAGTCATTTTCACACTTCTCCACTGCTTCCCAACTGCTCTGGCCGTGAACGAAAACATAACATTGAATTATCACATCAACCGAAACACAGAGCAAAGTTTTGAATAACATTGTGTGCTGATTTTTTGTAAAATTCTATGACCACCTGGTCACACGGCAGTTATCTGAGGCTCAATCATCGATCATATTCAATAAGGAAAATTATGTAAATGCACATGATCTGCGGGTGCTGACTGGAGACGGATTTGAGTTTGGTGTCAGGGGAAACGGGAGATCAGATGCTACGCAGATCTAATTCCCGGAATTCCTGCGTTGTTTTCTTTCCTTGAGACATTGATGTATCATTCTCAGAGGATATTTCATCCCATTCATTAGTTCCTGTCTGAATTTGGACTGAGTCACTGCATAAATACACGTGTTTGTGCAACAGCTTAAAAGAAGGAGCATGTAGCTGGATTGGTCCACGATTGTCATCAGATCATAGTTACCGGTTGAATAAAAACGCTTTGTAATTTGCGTTAACAGAAACAGTACAAAATACGTCATCCAGAGCAGTATGAAGTTACCAGATATCGCAAAGAGTAAGATGATGGACTTCCTTCTGTTTTCCATCTCGGCATCATTGTGAATCGCATCATTCTTGAGGCCTCTCAGCCTTTTCCGGACCCTACTGGCTGCTAAAATGTTCCCCACGGTTAGAGCATTGAGCAGTAATATCAGGAACATCGAGAGTATTGGGTTAAAAGTGTAATGAATCCACCTGAAAGTGAACCACGCGGCATCAAAATAAAAAAAAAGTTTCACTTTGCACCCCCATTGTACTCCGTGTAGTGTAAAATAAGGTTGAACAATAAAGTACCAGGGGATGTTTTTACAACAGAACAGGGAGACCACAGACCCTATAACCCACGCTGCAGTCTTCTCAGTGCAATATGTAGTCCTCAGTTTCTGACAACAAATCATCACATATCGATCAAATGTGAAAGAGATCGTCAACCACACGGAAATATCAGAGGCGGCATGATAAAGGGCCCGGCGTAAAGAACACACTTGGGTAATATACAGGAAACTCGTTGGGAAATATAGTTCATTTATATGATACAGTATCACATTATTAATGACGACCAATAGATCTGCCGCTGCCATGGCCACAAGGTAGCGAGAGACACACCTGGAGAGACCGCACTTTCCCCGGGATAGGATCACAATCGCCACTACGTTCGCTGTGATCAAGGAAAAAAGCCGAAAATTAACATCGCAAGTCACAGTACATTTGTAGAACCCTTTGCACAGAGTCTGGTTAAACCCAAAACTTCAGTGAAAGATCAGGGTTGAGAATTTATACCTTACTTCCAGTGGAACTGATGCCTGGAAAAATACCAGATATTCAAATTTCGTTCAAAATATTACGTTAATAAACAAAACATAAAATGTGAATTAATAACTTCACAAGGACATGCTAGTGTGATCGAAGCACAGATATTGGTGATTTCCTGATAAATGCAGTCAATTCACAGGCGAAAATTCAAAATAATGTAAAGTGACTACAACCTCTTCTAGAAGTGCTGGGAGGCGGGGAGGCGAATACTGATATGAATCCGTGAGAGGAAGCGGAAGGCAGATGTGAGGTGTGCGATCGAAATGGTTTGGATTTTGAATCACGTTGTTCATGAAGTATAACATATGCGGAGCAGGCTGTCAACACGTGTTTATAAGTCAAAAGTACGGATCCCAAGACATAGCTTCCAACATTTCATCACAAAGGAACAACAACTTAAGGAAGAGTATCGCGCTCATTGGAGCGTCAGAACTCGATATGGTCTTTGCGAGCGAACGGGAATATTTTGATTAAATAACATTTGAATCAGTTTGACTTGGACATACAGGTTATATTGATTGAATTTGTCAAAGAGAACCGCAGGAATTACAAATTCAGGCGGAAAGCAGTGGGCGTTGCAACAATAGAAATGTCTTTGTATCGAAAGTGGGGAACCGACTTATTCAGTTCGTGGTTGTTGCACGAACTGAGGAAAACATTCAAGTCGTCCGTGAAGAGATCTGGAGGAAGGTGAGGTGACGAGACAATAGGGCAAGGAAATCAGTGTAACTGGGAAGTTTCACATGGATATGACAATGATTCGTAACGATCAGAGTTAGGGTGTCGTGTTACAGACGTTGGAGAGTCCACATTTCTAATACTGTGTGCAATTCTGTTCGGCTGGATACTGCAAGGATGTAACTCAGCCAGAGAAGGTGCAGAAAAGATATACCACGAGGTTGACGAGCCTGGAGGGCGTGAGGTAAGACATTGGAGAGGCTGGAACTGTTTTACCTGCAGCGAAGGAGCCTGTGCTGTGACCTTGTAAAGGTTTACAACATTATTAAGGAAATGGATAATGTGGCTGATCACAGATCTTTTTTTTCCAGGACAGGGGAGTCTAACTCTTGAGGGCATATGTTAAAGATCGGGGGGAATTATTTAACGAAGGGGCAATATTGTCACACAAAGGATTGTAGGTACATGGAACCAGCTGCTAGAAGTGGTAGAGACTGTATAATTACAATGTTTAAAGTACTTTTAAACAAATCCATGGATAGGAAAATTATAGGGGAATATGGGCAAAGTGCAGATAAACTGTACAAGCTCAGGCCTGCAGTTCGCTTGTCATTTACGGGTTGGGTCGAGGAGCCTGTTTCCTTGCTGTGTGACTCCATGAATCTTCAGCAAATTGACATGGGGACATGTTTAAACACGGCGGACAACCCCGATTAAGGCGGGAGGTGCTGTCTAAGTCGCAAAGCTGTGAACGGGAAGTATCAAGACCCTTTCACCGGAACAAGGTGTCTTGCTTCGTGACATCCAGATAATGGATTTCCCGCAGCAGCTTTGTCGCAACAAACAGTGACATTGCGGAAGGCAGCTCTCTCCCTCCGGCCAGAAGATGTAATGTAAAGAGCATAGCATATCAAAGGTTCAGTGCAGAGACCCAACTGGGAATCTGTGTTCCTGCTTGGGTATAAGCCCACCCTTGGCAGGGGATGGGGTGATGATAGGTAATATCCAGCTTCGCTGTAACGCAGTGGGGATATCCAGATCAACGACACTGCAGTTCTTCTCCTGACTGCTGACAATCTCATGTCCAGGTGTAGGATCTGAGCGGCTGTCGCCAAGCCTGCAATCAGCAAGGGCGAACCAGCAACTTTACGAATGAATACAACGATATGATACCGGGAGTAACCGAAGAGGAGAGTTGGCCAGCTGATGCACGGAAACAATAAAACT
The DNA here is from genome assembly GCA_030265395.1 of Rhina ancylostomus. Classification (NCBI taxonomy): domain Eukaryota; kingdom Metazoa; phylum Chordata; class Chondrichthyes; order Rhinopristiformes; family Rhinidae; genus Rhina; species Rhina ancylostomus. The sequence continues at coordinate 9,097 of JARFYF010007334.1, read as the reverse complement.
AACATCATCGGTCTGTCTGACTGCAGCTATATTAAACTCAGAACCCAACAAGCGGGAAAACAACATTTAAACGAGCAAACCCTGGAGATGTGGAATTACATATGATGGGGAAGGAATCGAAAAAAAATATCCATATCGAGAGCGCAGAATAAACTGCCACAACTCATGCCGCCTTTCAGTGCGGGAGTGTAACCTAAATGTCGGGCTGTAGCCGAGATAAGATCAAGAAAATGCTTTGTCGACGATTCCTAACTTTGCTATTTGGATGTAATCACTTACCCGGAACTCCAATGGCTGCTATAATCGGGTAGTAAACAATTAGTGCCTGTGCAATCGGAGGCAGCAGGGAAAATGGGTAAACGATAGCTGGAACCCTCATCCCGGCCGAGAAGTGCAGAAGCTGGAGTGACCAACTTAGTGCTGGATGCAAACTGACAGCGGGTTGCAGAGCAGCCTTCATATCTATTGGAGAAAATCTCCCCCGGGATTAAAATGAAGCGAACAATGAGTGTTACTTTTCCAGACAACTGAGCAACGTGTCAACACCGTTCATAGTCTTTGTTGTGCTACAGGGTTTATATCCACTAACTGAGAATAATATTTTGAAGAGATTGCATGCAACATTGGATGTAATATTTCAAATAAATTTCCATCCATTTCTTTATTAAACGCGCGTCTCCCGCTGTATCGCTTTAACACAGTTAACAGGTGCATCCTCCGTTTTCTCATTCTTTGAAACGGTTCGCTTCTTCCTTTGTGGCAATGGAATCCGGTGAGCTTTAACCACCTTCAATGTTTAACTCGGCTCACGGAGACGCTAAAACATTTGCTCCATTCCAGCGAATTAGGCTCGCAATGGGTTGAGAAATTTATGTAAAATTTTGGCTCCTAAGCCAATAAAATCGAGTATTATCGTCAATGAGTTTTCCGCGCTTGTGTAAGATTCGTACAACATTCGCTGGTACTGGATCCAAGCTCTGGACTGAAACTCGCAGACGAGGTTTAACTGGCTGAGTCTAACAGCTGGGTTGCCACCTACCCTCTGCAGGGGCGATAACCGGGGACGCTAACTCATGATAATTTCCCATTCAGCAGACAGTGAGAAACATAGAATTGTAGAAAGCATAACAACATAACTGGGCATTTGGAGTCTTCTTTGCCATTTAGCATGGTCCTGGGTTTATCCGCGATTATAACATCTTCTTGCTCCACCTCCAAACACACGGATACATTTGGTGTCCATCAACACATCCACAGAAAAATATTCAGCAACTTAGCCTCCGCAACTTTTTGAGGTTGGTATTCAATATTTCCTCGACCTGCAAGTGTTCTTGGTTATGGAACATGGATACTTCACTTAACATTTCTTTTTTTTCTTTTTATTATTTTATTTTAATATTTTAATTGTTTGTTTATGGTAATAATTAAGAATGAGTGACTGATCGCGTTTTTTTGTCCCTTTTTAAATAATAGTAAGATTGAATGCTTTCAATGTCGATTGCTGGTATTCTTGTCTGTTAGCAAGTCTGTTTACATACCAAATTGTTATTTTGGATACCTGTTATCTCCTGATTTGACTAATGGCGGTGTTTGGCATTCCTCCGATCTTGTAGATTTGCCACAAAAAAGAGGTTTAATTTCACTCATTAAAATACTTAATGAGTAGCATTCTGGTTATCTATTGGCCAGTTTTCGGGCTTTGGTGGGTGAGGGCTGGGCTGTTTTAGGTTAGCTGTTTTTCCTTCCTCTGGACTGATAAACTACAAATATGCCTGAATGGTCGTCACGTCCAGCTCCTCTTTGAACATTTTTTCTCGTCCTGTTTAAGATTCTCCTGTGCAATAAGGTTAACCCTTTACGTATCGCATTTTTATAGTCTAGTAAAATGGATAAGATGATTTTACTTTTCCCATGGAATACGAACGGTTTAAATAATCCAATTAAGCGCGAGAAGATCTTTAAAGTTTTTCATAGACTGAACGCTCAGATTAGTTTTGAGCAGGAGACTCATATGAGGAGAGAGGAAATTCAGCGTTTTTTAAGATTTTGGAGAGGTCAACAATTTCATTCGAATTCAGAAGAAAAGGTGAAAGGAGTCTTATTTTTATAGACTCCTCAATTTCATTTGTTCATCATGAAACAATTTCAGACCCGGATGATAGATTTTTCCTAATTACTGGTTAATACTAGAAAAAAAGAGGTGATGGTTAATGTTTCTGCACCTAATTTTGATCATCCCGAGTTTTTTTTTAACATCTATTTGCATCTTCTCCTAATTTAAACGAATATACGTTTATCATGGGTGGAGATTTCAATTGCTGTTTAAACCCTTTGATGGATAGATCTGTAACGAATCATGTACTTCCAAACAAATCCGCTGTCTTTATTAGTTCCTTCTCAGTTGATTCCGGAAATTTAGAATTTTGGAGATTTCTGCACTCGTATGATAAATAATTTTCATTCTTTTTTATGTTTATCACACCTATTCTAGGATTGATTACTTCTCTATCGACTCGCGATTAGCTGAATTTGTTATTGACTGTAAGTATGATGCAATTACAATTAATGATCATGTGCCATTGAAATTAACAATTAAATTAGCGGACGTACCCTCTGATGTCAGACAATGGCGGCTCAATGCTTCTCTATTGAAGGATTTAGACTTTGTTCAGTTTATTAAAGAACAGATTTTATTTTTCTTTTTAACTAATTTTACAGAAGAAATTTCCAGTGGAATATTATGGGATACCGTTAAATATTATATCTGGGGTCAACCAATTTCATACTCTGCTGGATTGAAAAAAAACGAACTAATAATGAACGACGTACATTGGCTGATAAGATCAAATAAATCGATTAAAATACTCTGATGTTCCTAATTTGAGGCTTTATAAAAAGAGAACTGAACTTCAATTACAACACAGTTTACTATTAACATCTCCAATTGAAAATCATTTACTCAACACCAGGAGTCAGTTTTTTTTTATAAATCTGGTAAAGTGTTGGCCAACCAAATGAAAGCTGCTGAAACTAAACGTCAGATTATTGAAGTTCGTAAACGAGATGGTAATTACATGGTGGACCATGATCAAATTAATAAATATTTTCAAGAAATTTATTCTTCTTTATATCAAACAGAATTTCCTGAGGATCCTACATTAATGCATGATTTTTAAGGAATTTGAAAACTCCGAAATTATCGCTTAATGAGCATTCGATATGGGATGCTCCCTTTTTGGAGGAAGAAATAAAGAAAGCAATTTCTTCAATTAATTCTGATTAAACACTTGGTCCCGAATGGTATACATTCGAATTTTTATAATCCTTTTCTGCTCTTCTCTGTACCTGGTTAGGTATTTTTTAATAGAACCCGTCTCAGTAGGTAAATTACCACAATCTTTTTATGAAGAAACTATTTCTTTAATTCTGAAAACGGATAAAGATCGAACTGAATGTGTATCTTACAGACCTATTTCTTTATTGAATGTGGATTCCATTTTTTAACCAAAATATTGGCTTCTATACTGGAAAAAATACTTCCATAAATTATTTCTGATGACCATACAGGATTTATCGAACTGATATTTGCATTTTAATATTAGATTAATGAATAATGTATATACCCCTTCATCGTTTATCTAAGAATGTGTTATCTAGCTAGATTCCCAGAGGGAGAGTTGATAGAGTTGAATGGGAATATTTATTTAACACGCTTGAAACGTTTAATTTTAGTCCAAATTTTATATCCGCGATTAGATTGTTTTATCATACACCTATGGTTTCAATACTTGTTAATAATCAGCGATCCCCCTTCTTTAGGCTTTTTAGAGGCAGTAGGCAGGGTTGCTCTTTGAGTCCTTTATTATTTAACATTGCCTTGGAACCTTTGGACATTGCCCTTCGGGACTCTTCCAACATATTTGGCATTACTCATGGAAATGGGATCCATAAGATATCAATATATGCAGATGATGTGTTATTCTATATCGCTAACCCGTAGAAATCTATCCCTGCAGCATTATCATTGCTTGGTCAGTTTAGTGTTTTCTCTGGTTATAGATAAAATTTTAATAAGAGTAATTTTTCCATTAAATATTCAAGACCCAATTTATAGGTAATTACTATTTAGATTAGTGACTGCGTATTTTACGTATCTGCGTGTTAAAATTACCCAGAATTATAAGGAATTATTCAAAGTTAACATTTTACCTTTAATTGATCATGTTCAACAATTGTTTCCCAAATGGTCCCCATCGTCTCTCTCATTGATTGGCCGAATTAAGATGAATATTTTACCAAAATATTTGGATTTATTTCAGGCGGTTCCAACTTTCATTTCGAAATCCTTTGTCGAATGTATTGATATATATATAACATATATATATATATATATATATATATATATATATATATAACAGAATGAAAATCCAAGGTTCAGTAAGAAATATTTACAAAAGTTAAAAGAAAAAGGATGGTGGTATTGCTTTGTCGAACTTTAGATTTTACTATTGGGCAATTAATATGAGATACCTAATTTTCTGGGCACAAGATTTAGATCTAATTCAATGTCCTCGATGGGTGTATCTTGAGAATGAATCAGTGCAAGGATTTTCATTAGCTACTATTTTAAGAGTCTCACTCCCTCTTGCACATACTTAATTGCGTAAACAAATGATTCAGCTAAGATTTAAACATACAATACGAATATGATTTCAATTCCGTAATTTTTTGATTAAGTAAATTCATTTCATCAAGTGCTATCCAATCTGTTTTTTTGTCTTTCAACCATCTAGAATTGACTTAGCTTTTCCTTTAAGTAAAATGAAAGGAATAACATGTTTCCGTGATGTATTCATTGATAACTGTTTCATTTCTTTTGAACCATTGTCTAATAAATACAATTTGCCTAGATCACATTTTTTTCGATATATACAGATTAGAAACATTTTAAAAGCACTTTACCTTCTTTTCCAATACTATATATAACAAATTACGGGGAATATCTTAGGTCTTAATCCTTAATTGTCAATTATTATTGGTCTGATTATGAAAATACGTCTAGAGACACTTGATAAAATTAATAATGAATGGGAAAGAGAACTTCAGACACTCTTACCTACCGAACATGGAAGACAATTCTCCAATTAGTTAATGCATCTTCAATGTGTGCTAGACACTCTTTGATACAGTTTAAGATGGTTCACAGGACTCGTTTCTCCAAGGACAGTTTAGCCCGTTTTTATCACCATATAAATCCTATCTGTAACAGATGTAATTCAGAGCTGGCTTTCCTGATACATATGTTTTGGTCCTGTTCTCTTTTGGGAAAATATTGGTAAGACATCTTGAATATTATTTCAACTGTATTGAATATGATCTACAACCCCATCCAATTGCTGCAAATTTTTGGTTACCAATGATGAATTCTGGCCATTTATCCGCTTCTGCTTGTCGTATGATTGATTTTGTTACATTAATGAACAAGAGATCCATTCTATTGAAATGGAAGTACCCCATACTCCCGACTACATTTCAATGGTTTTCTCAAATTATAACATGTTTCAACTTAGAAAAAAAATAGGAGTGGCACTGTTGATCCTTCGCTTAAATTTGATGGAGTTTGGAGTCAATTTACTCAATATTTCCATATGATATGAGCAGAACTTTTTCGAATCCCCTTCAATAACTTTTGAATATAGAGAAGCGGAGCTGACGACACAGGAATGTGTTTTTTAATCGAAGAACTATCAGTCCATTTTTTGTTCTTTGAAGTTTTTGGTTTACTTTTGTTTAATATTATACTTGTCCTGATGTGGGGGTTTTCGCTTCATATAATTAAATTTCAACTTTTTTCCCATCATGTGCAATTAGTAAGACTGCGGGACCTCCAGATTATATATTTTACTCCTTGCGATTATAAACATTAACTGTTACTATTTATATCCATATCTCTACATCATACGCATAATTAATTATGTTATGTACGTCAATGTGTATCAATTTGAAATTCAATTTAAAAGATTGAAAAAGAAAGACCTACAAGTAAACGAATGTCTCCTCATCGTAATTATAAGGATTTTTAAATTAAAGGTCATCAATAAATTACCAAAAAAAACGAGAGACTGCAACACCAATCCCTGGGGACATCGTATTCCTCTTCCTGGCCACAAGAAGAAGCCATTCACACAACATATAAAAGAAACAGGCCCAGCGCAGCCAAGGACGTCAATCGAGCTCATCCCATCGGCCTGGACGTGGTTTGCATGCATCCATAGAACCTGAGAACCATAGAACCATAGAACATACAGCACATACAAGCCCAAAGGCCCACCATGTTGTGCCGCCCATCAAACCACACCTCATCCTAACTAACCCTTCCCTCCCGCGTAGCCGTCTATCAGACATTCCTCCATAGGCCTATCCAACATTCTCTTGAACCTGTCCAACATATATGCCTCCACCACAACCCTGGCAGCGCATTCCATGTACCAACCACTCTCTGGGTGAAAAACATCCCTCTGACATCTCCCCTGAACTTCCCACACAGACCCTTAAAGCCATGCCCTCCTGTCTTGAGCATTGGTGCCCTGGGAAACAGGTGCTGGCTGTCAACTTTATCTATTCCTCTCAATGATTTATAGACCTCTATCATGTCTCCCCTTATCCTCCTCCTCTCCAGTGAGTAAAGCCCCAGCACCTTAAGCCTCCCATCATATTCCAAACGCTCTAATCCAGGCAGCATCCTGATAAATCTCCTTTGCACCCTCTCCAACGCCTCCACATCCTTCCTATAATGCGGCGACCAGAACTGAACACAATACTCTTAAGTGTAGTCTAAACAGAGTTTTGTAAAGCTGCAACATCGCTTCGCGGCTCTTAAACTCAATCCCACCACCTCTGAAAGCTGGCATCCCATGGGCCTTCTTAACTTCCCTATCCACCTGCGATGCAACTTTCAGTGAACTATGAATATGAACGCCCAGATCCCTCTGCACCTTTGCAAAGCCAAGCACCTTGTCATTTACCTCGTACTCTGCCCTGTAGTTTGTCCTTCCAAAGCGTACCACCTCACATTTCTGCGGACTGACCTCCATCTGTCAGTTGTCTGCCAAGCTCGCATCCTATCAATATCCCTCTGTAAGCTCCGACAGCCCTCCACACTATCCACAACACCACCGATATCCGCAAAATTATAGATCTAAGTCATCTATAAATATAACAATAAGTAGAGGTCCCAGAACCAATCCCTGAGGGACACCACTAGTTACAGCCCTCCACTCCGATGAAACTTCCTCCACCGAAATCCTCTGCTTTCTACCGTCAAGCCAATTCGTAATCCACACACCAAGCTTCACTGGATCCCGTTGCCTCTGACCTTCTGGAGAAGCCCACATGAGGAACTTTATCAAACGCCTTGCTAAAATCCATATAGACCAGATCCACCGTACTACCCACACCAATCTTCCTCGTAACTTCCTTAAAGAGCTCTATCAGGCTTCTGAGGCATGATCGTCCCTTCACAAAGCCACGCTGGCTGCTCTGAATCTGTCCATTGTTCTCTAGGTGTTCATGGATCCGATCCCTTAGAATACATTATGACAGCTTATCCAGCACTGACGTGAGACTCACCGGTCTGTAATTCCCCGGACTATCTCTACGATCTTTTTTGGACAAGGGAACATCATTGGCCACCCTCCAATCCTCCGGTACCATCCCCTTGGTCAACGAGGACTCAAAGATCCTTACCAGATGTTGAACATTCTCCTACCTCGCCTCTCGAAGCAGCCTGGGGAATATTCCGTCAGGCCCCGGAGATGTATCTGTCTTGATATTATTTAACAACTTCAACACATCCTCTCTCTTGATATCTACAACCTCGAAAACATTACCATTACCAGCACTCCCTTCCACGTCATCAAGATCCCTCTCCCTGGTGAATACCGAAGAGAAGCATTCATTAAGAAGATTTCCCACTTCCGCTACCTCCAGACACATCCTCCCATCTTTGTCTTTAATAGGACCTACCTTATCCGAGTCATCCTTCTACCCTTCACGTATGCGAAAAACGTCTTGGGATTTTCCATAACCCTACTAGCCAACGCCTTTTCATGTCCCCTTCCAGCTCTCCTCAGCCTTCCTTCCTCGCTAATCTTTCTTCCTCACGAGCCCTCTCTGAGCCTTGCTGTTTACACCTTATGGATGCTGCCTTCTTCTTCCTAACAAGTTGTTCCACCTCTCGCGTCACCCATGGATCCTTCATCCTGCCATTCCTTCTCTGCCTCACCGAGACGTTTTTCTCCCCAACATCCTGTAAAAGATCCCTGAACATCGACCACATCGCCATAGTACATCTCCTTTCAAAAAGGACATACCAATTTACACTCCCAAGTTCTCTCTTTCTTACCTCATACTTCGCCCTTCCCCAATAAAATATCTTCCTGTCCTCTCCGCACCTGTTCCTGTCCATGACAATTATAAAGGTTACGAAGCAATGGCCACTGACCCACATATGCTCACCCATCAATAGATTCTTCACGTGTCCCGTTTCATTTCCTAAAACTAGATCTAACACGGCATTCCCAATAGTCGGCCTGTCGACAAACTGCGTCAGGATTTCATCCTGGACACGTATAACAAACTCCATCCCTTCTAATCCTATTCCACGAAGAAGATTCCAGTCTATATTTGGGAAATGAAGTCTTCCTTTATCAGAAGTCTGTTAGATTTGCTTCTCTCCAAACACTGCCTGCCAATCTGCTCCGCTATATCTCTACTGCTGCCGGGGGGCCTATAGAATACTCCCAGTAGTGTAACTGCTTCTTTCTTGTTCCTTACCTGCACCCATACCGACTAGAGAACATAGTTCTGCAATGTTCACCCTTTCCTCCTCTTCTTCCCCCTTCCCTATCGCTTTAATAACGCTGAAAACCAGGAATATTCAATATCCACTCCTGTCCTGACGTCATCCTGTCATGGTTCTGAGATCTAGACCTCAATGTGGCTCCATTAATGCCTTGTTGTCCAGCACATGGATTCCATGCTGGATTGATTAGATAACAATACACACCTGAGCCCCATCAGGGGCCTAGCATAAGAA
>JARFYF010007055.1:0-16942 GCA_030265395.1 Rhina ancylostomus | reverse complement strand
GCCCTGGCGGAGGGTGAGGAGTCGCTTGGCTGCCTCTTTTCCACGGATGGGATGATCAAAGACCTTTCTCATCTCCTAGATGAAGGTGTGAAATGAGGAGTAGGTCTCTTGCTGGTGGTCCCAAATGACCGTGGCCCATTCCAGTGCCTTTCCTCGCAACAACCCCACAGTGAAAGCAACCTTGGATCTCTCAGTGGAGTACATGGAGGGGCCGCAGTTCAAAAACTAACAGGCATTGTAGTAGGAAGGACCGGCATTTTCCCTGATCCCCTGTGTAGGGCTCTGGATCAGGTACATACGGTTCCCTGGGTGGTTTTACATCAGACTGCACTGCGGTGCACCAACTGATAGCCCAGGCTAGTCAGACGGAATTCCAGGATTGGCTGAGGCAAGGAGAGCAGATACTCGACTAAGCTGTTCACTGCGCTGCCCAACAGTTGCAGTAAAGGTCTGGAAGTCTTCCACAACCCCCCGGAGCTCCTGGTCATGCCGTCCCAGACTTGAACCCTGGTTGGCAAGGGCTTCATACAGAGGATTCGTGTCTGCTGGGTTCATGGTGGTCAGAGTATTCTGTCACAATGTTGATCCGGAGCAAACTCTCAGAGAACCCAAATGGGGCACACTGATACAAGACTGGACTCAGGTTACTTCCTCAGGACAAACACAGTCAGTAACTGGAAGGAATCTTGACTCGGAGATCAGAAGAGGAATCCCAACACGAACCGGAACTTCACCAAGGAATAGAGAACACAGGACTGCTCTGGAGTATACCACTCTAAGCAAATGGAACCAAAGTGTACCCAGAGGTAGACCAATACTCTGTCATCTAGTGCCAGCGAAACACAGGTTCTTTTGCTAGGCCGGTGATGGGGCTAAGGTGTGTATTGTTGTCTAATCAGTCCAGCAAGGAATCCATGTGCTGAACAACAACGCATTAATGGAGCCAAATTGAGGGCCAGAACTCAGAACCATGACACTTCCCTACTTCTGTATTGAATGCCTCGAGTAATCAAGGCCAGTACCCCATAATGGCTTCCAAAAGACGTTGTGTGCCTTCTTCAATAATCTGCGGGCTTTTACTTCGAAATATTTCATTTACTTCGTGCCCCCATATTCCAATCATTTTCGGTGTATGTCCATCTTCATTTGTGCCCCAAATGCATTTCCCCACATATGTTTGAATTAAATTCCATCTGCTTATTTTTCAGCCCATTTCACCCACAGATCGAGTCCCTCAGATTATTTCCCATACGGTGAACAATTATTCAATCTTCGGCTCATCGACGAATCGACAGATCTTGATTCACCAGGCTAATTCCTGAACACTGATTCGCAGAACTAACTGCTGGGATGAGGATGTTGGTCAGTTAATGGAGGCCGTCAATTTAGGTTTGTGCTCCTTCGAAGTTTGAAGAATAAGAGATTCTCTCATGCAAACATATATGATCGTAAGCGGCCTGCAGTGAAGATTTTGAGATGACCCTACAAAATGAGGTGGGGATCACTTGGAAATCAGGTGCGAAATGCCATCTACCAGAAGGTAAAAAAATTGCTGGAATTCTTCAAAAAGGGTACTTTTTCACAGAATGCAAACCTGCTCTCCCGACATCAGTACCTCTAAAACTGTTCGACCACGAATTCGGGCTGACCGTTCCTACAGAGTTACTCAGTCTGTCGCCGCACCCCCGTCTCCGTCGCTTCTCCTTGCTCTTTCCAGATTTTACTGGAGAATGTCACGAATACTCCATTATCCTGCTGATATTATTTTAAGTTCTCCTCTGCACGTTGCTGACAGCAACAGGTGTTCTGCTGTAACTAACTCTTGGTTTCTTTATAAACCCGCCTTTCCGAGAGGAACAAAGTATTCACCATATCAGCGAATCACCAGCTGGTAAATTCGCCTTCATATCAGCACTCGTACGCATGTTAAAGTGAATTCAGCACTTCTTGCAACATCGCATAGTCAGCTCTGCATCAAGCCCTTTATTCTCTGCATTAATTCAAACTGAAGACTCCCTCCATATCCTCCCCTATGGGTCGAACAAGCTAGATAACCGAAACCCCTTATCCTGAGCTGCGACGGGAATGCAGCACAGAAGCGAGACCGGAATCCACCTGGTCCATACTGATCGTCAAGTACCCATCTGTACTGATCGCATTCATCAGTTATTTGTCAGATATCTTCTCTGCCTCAGCGATTCTAGTGTTCGTCTAGATAAATCCTAAAAGTTGGGAGAGTCTCCGCCTCCACCAACCTCTCAGGCAATACTTTCAAAACTCCACCTACACTGTGGAATATAAAATATTCCTCACATATCTTCTAAACACGCCCTCTTAACTTTAAACATGCCCTCTTGTTCTAGATACCTCGGTCACGGGGAAAGGCTTACAATTATCTGTTCTGCTTGTGCCGCTCATAATTTTGTGCACCTCTATTACAACACCCACAAACGGTTCTCTTTTACAAGGCAAACAAACTTAACCTATCTAGCCTCTCCTCATAACGAACACACTCCAACCCAGACAAAATCCTGATGAATTTCTTGTGCACCTTCTTCATTGAAATCGTTATTTCTATTGTGTGGGGACCAGAACTGCCAACAATGGTCCCGATATAGCAATAAAATAATTTATAACTTCCCTGCTCGCATATTCCAGGTTCCGTCTAATGAAGGCTGACATCTCGACTACATTCCTCCACCATTCCGACCACCATTGCCACATTTACCACATTTATCGATCAGCTGACGTAAACTGAAGGCCTTCTGCACCCCAATACACCTGACTATTCACTGTGTATGTCCTCCTATTTTGACCTCCCAACCTGCCCCACACTTCCCATTCTCGGCAATCACTTTGACACGTTCTCAAAGGTCGCCCTCTTAATTCCGTCACCCTGGCAAATCTCTGGATTCAAACTGATGCAACACAGGCAAATAAATACAGTCACTCTATGTCAACCGTGCGAATCTGCTTCCCCAGGACCCCAAAGATTGATATATAAATGCGGAACACGAAATCGATCTCGAGAATGACGGGCTGTGACATTATTTATGAGATACTACTGATTTTCCACACATACTTCCCACTGTGAACAGCGCCTTATTTATCGCAGGTGGAAAACCCCTTGTGACCTCATTTAATTTGGTGCCAACCAGTTCAACTCATTGAATCAGGCAGCTCTGATGACATCACACATTCCATCAATATTGAGTTATTCCACACCGGTGAGATGCAATTTTGAACCTTAGCTTCAGAGGAGTCCATTTACTTCAATAATAACCTTGCCACTTTTTCTGTGTTTTATTTTACATCATACTGCTTCTTGCAACATCGAGACACTCCATCTTGTATGAACAACTCTCCAGTTTTGTCTTCTTGTTCTTTGTTCTCGAATGGAGAGTTCACCAGAACGTGGAGACTTATTCCTTGCTGCATAAATCTATGAATATTTGTCAATCAGCGGGGCCCTGTCATAGACTCGGTCACACACTTGAGAAACAGGTCTTTGAGCGAACATATTCCTTCATGGCCACCACATTCCTAACTATATACGTTTCCTTGACCAGTGCTTGTTCCGCAGCCTTCTATGCCTTACCAATGCAAATGATCGACCAAATGCTTCTGAAATACTGTGCAGTTATTTTCATCCTCCACCATCCAGTTGAAAATAAACCCTCCTCTGAGCCGCTGTAAATCGCCACCCAATACCCTAAATCTCACTCCTTTAGTTTTATGTTCTCTTGCCATCGGGAAAACGCTTCCTGTTATCTCCCCTACCTTTTCCCAATTTAATTTTGTACACATCTGTGAGATGTCTCCTCGGCTTCCTCCATACCGAGGAAAGAAAACTATCTGATATCTCCTCATAACTTAAACGCTTCATTCTCTGCACTTTCTTCATACTCTTAAATATTGGAGCAGGACGTTTCTATTTCTGTTTTGATCTTCCCTTGCATTCACAATTGCGCCTGCCTTCCTAATATCTTGCTGTGATTAGTTGCAAATCCACAGTGATTGTTGTGTAGGAACAACCGGCTCTCTCTGCGCACTCGATATTCAATTGTGGCTCAGCTTTTCAGGATACATTCCAGAAATTTGACCAGATTCGCTAATGTTTGCTGTGGCACATTTGGATTGTAATTTTCCACAGAAAACCAAGCCGCATAGTTGAGAGATCGGAGAAGAAATAGCCCTCCCACCAAATGCACTCGAAATCACCTAACGTTACCCTAAAGCTTCCCCTCCACATATTTTACAACTCGGCCATGGAGACATTATTCCTACGATGAACCCCATATATACCAGTCATAATTTGGTCTACATATAACATGTCCCTTCTCAACTCCCCGGGACGACACTTTCTCACGGATCATTTCTGACGATGCTTTTTAAGGAGGACCTCATTGTGCTGGAGATGGAACAGAGGAGATTCACCGATTCGTTGCCGGGTAAGGACAGTGTCTGTCATAAGGAGACACTGCAAGTGCGAAGTTTGAATTTTCCCTGGAGTGTAAGACGTTAATTGCGGACATAATTGACGTAAGTAGAATTATAGGAGTGCAGACCATACACCGCAGGCTATATTTCCCCATATCAGATGAAGAGAAACCTAGAGGACAGGGAAGTTGGGTAAAGAGTAAGAGGTTTATGGGGAACTTGAAGGCGATCGTGTATACGCACAGAATGGCAAGAAATTGCAATACAATGTCTGAGAGAATAGTGAAAGCAGAGCTGACATCGTTTAAAAATGGTCGGAAATAACGCTTGAATTGCCTTGCCATTGAAAGCCATGAACTTTGTGCTGGAAGTTGGGATTGAAACATTGATACAATGGATGCCCACTGGTGGTAGTGGAAATGATGGGCCGAATGGCCTGTTTCAGCATTGTATGGTTGTATGACTACAGGTTACCCTTTATTTTTCGTCCAACATTGAGAATCCCACACGAATATTATTCCCTTGAATGTTTCGCCCATAGCCAGCAAGCCCTGTAAGGAATAACGCAGCTTATAGAGGGCTTAATACCGGAACATGCACAATCATGGAACCAACGAACATTACAGCACAGAAAACAGGCCATTCGGCCCTTCTAGTCTGTTGCGTAACGTTATTTCGCTACTCCCATTTACCTGCACTTGATACCTAACACTACAGAACTCTCCCGTCCATGTATCTATTCAATCTATTCTTAAAACTTAAGAGTGAACTCGCATTTACTGCATCATATGTCAATCCGTTCCACACTCTCACCACTCCTTGTGAAGAAGTTCCCCGTAATGCAAACCCTAAACCTTTCCCCTTTCACCCTGAGCCATATCATCTCGTACTTATCTCTCCTAATCTAGGTGTAAAAAGCTAACTCGCATTAACTCTGTCAATACTCCTCATAATTTTGTAAACATCTATCAAATCTCCCCTCATTCTTCTGCGCTTCAAGAAACAAAGTCCTATCCCGTTCAATCTATCCCTGTCACTCAATTCCTGAACACACGGCAACATTCTAGTAAATCTTACCTGCACTCTTTCAATCCGAGAGTTAGGTAACCAGAACTGCACACAATGCTCCAAATTTGCCCTCACCAATGTCTTATACAATCTCACCATAACATCCCAACTCCTATGCTCCGTACTTTGATTTATGAATGCCAGAATACCAGAAGCATTATTTTTACAACCCTGTCTTCCTGTGACGAAACTTTCAGGGAATTTTGTATCTGAACTCCCAGATCCCTTTGTTCCTCCGCACTCCTCAGTGCCCTACCATTTACTGTGTGTGTCCTACCTTTATTTGTCCTTTCAAAATGGAACGCCTCACAGTTGTCTGCATTAAATTCCATCCGCCGTGTTCTGGCTCATTCGTCCAGATGGTTCAGATCCCTCTGCAAGATTTGAAAGCCTTCCTCGCTATCCACTACGTCTCCAATCTTAGTGTCATCAGCAAACTTGCTGATCTTATTTACCACGTTATCATCTAGATCACTGATGAAGACAACAAACAACAATGGCCCCAGCACAGATCTCTGAGGCACACCACTCGTCACAGGCCTCCCGTCTGAGAAAAAAAAATCATCCACCTCCACTCTCCGTTTTCTCCCTTTCGCCAATTTCGAATGTGGTTTACAACTTTTCATGGATATCAATGTCTGAACCTTCTAAACTAACCTCTCATATGGGACTTTGTCAAAGGCCTTACTAAAGTCCACGTAGACAGCATCCACAGCCTTTTCTTCATCTTCTTTCTTGGTAACCTCCACGAAAATCTCTACAAGATTCGTTAAACTCGATCTTCCATGCAGAAATCCATCCTGACTGTCCTTAATCAGCACTTGGTTGTCCAAATACTTGTATATCCGCCACTTTCCGAACACCTTCTAATAATTTACCCACTACTGATTTCAGGCTCACTGGCCTGTAATTACCTGGTTTGTTTCAGATCTTTTTTTAAATCTTATAATCTTTTAAACAACCGAACTACATGAGCTAACCTCCAGTCCTCCGGCACTGCACCCGTGGCTAAGGACATTTTAAATATATCAGCCAGGGCCCCTGCAATTTCTAGACTAGTCTTTCTCAATGTGCGAGGAAATATCTTATCATGCCCCAGGGATTTGTCTACCTTTCTTCGCTGTAGGGCAGTAAGCAACTCCTGCGCTTTCATCTCTATGTGCTCGATGACACTACTGCTTGTTTCCCTTCCATGTGCACTATGTTGGTTTACTGAGTAAATACAGATCTCCTCCATCTCCAGAGGCTCCACAAATAGACGACCACTCTAATGTTCTAGTGGACCAATTTTTATCCCTTACAATCCGTTTACTTTTCATATACTTGTAAAAACCCTTTGGGTTTACCTTCGCATTATCTGCCAAAGCAACCTCATGTCTTTTGTTTGCCTTCCTGTTTTCGTTATAGTATTTTCTTATTTTTTCTATACTCTTCAAGTACTTCATTTGTTCCAAGTTGCCAATAACTGCTATACACCTCTCTCTTTTTCTCGCCAATATCTCTTGAAAAACAAGGTTCCCTATGCTTGTTAACTTTGCCTTTAATCCTGGAAGGACAATGCAAACTCTGCACTCACAAAATCTCGCCCTTGAAGGCCTTCCATTTACTGAGCACATCCTTGCCAGAAACAGCTCATCCCAATCCTCTTTTCCCAGATCCTTTCTCATTTCCACAAAATTGACCTTCTCCAATTTAGAACCTCAAGTCGGGGACCAGACCTGTCCTTATGCATAATTAACTTGAAACTAATGACATTATTGTCACTGGACCCAAAATGCTCACCTCCATATACTTCTGTCACCTGACCCGTCTGGTTCCCTAATAGGAGATCAAGTATTGCATTCTCTCTCGTTGCTACCTCTATATATTGATTTATTAAACTTTCCTGGACAATTTTGACAAAATCCTCGCCATCCAGCTCTTTCACAGTGCGAGAAGCCCAGGCAATATGTGAAAATTTTAAATCCCCTACTATTACAACTACCTGTTTCTTACATCGGTCTTCTATCTCATTGCAGATTTGTTCCTCCAATTCCCTCCATCAGGCGGTTTATAATACAACCCAGTTGGTGTGTCCACACCATTTCTGCTCCTCATATCACAAGAAATTCTATTCTGCACATTTCGTCCTTGCCGGCTGTTGAGTTCCCACCTACGCTTATCTCACTTCTGCCTCTTGGCGGCTAGCATTTACATTCATGCTCCAAGCAGACACATTCTTCCTCAAACCATCAGCCACCATTTCCGCCCTTCCATTGCAGAGCAGCGAACATTCTGAAGTGTCATCTCACATCCATTTCAAATTGGAGGCCTGGTAAACAGAGTCACATGGCTGATGTGGAGTTCAGTGTGTGGCTAATATCGGTATTATTGGTCACGGGTTGAAGTTTTCTCGTGCAATGATTCATCTAATTCACACACGCTCCTTCAGGCTCCAAATCACTGAGCTGATGGGCCTCTTAGGGAAAGGTGATACTCACCTGCTCTTCATCTGCATTTATCTGTTGGAGTTTTGGTAAAGGAGACAAGCAACATTTAGATTGGGGAATAAACGTTCAATACGTTCTGAAACATCTGCGTTCCCACTTGTTTTCCACGGTAACAGTGATCTCCTTTCGAATTTATTAGCAATGCTCAGCATTGTTGTAAAAACATGCAATTTGCCTTCCCTCAGCATCACTAGTTGATAGGGTCGAAGTTTTGGGAATGAACTGACGAATCACATAGAGCATGTTACTCTTTATAATTTTACATTTGATTACAATGTGCTCACAACTGACGAAAACAGTCACCGTCCTCCTGATCTATCAGAATCTGCCCTGCTTCAAACCAGTGATCATTACTTGCAGTACATCTCTGTACAACCACTGCCTTCTTGAGACAGTCTACAGAAGTGGAACGCCGCTGCAAGGTGTGTTCATGGACGCTCACAATTGTGGAAACCAACGATCAGTGAACTTCCCAGTAGCAACATTGTGGGGCACATTTATGTTGAGAGGACTTTCTATAAGAAGATGCACTTTCCTAAATGCCTTTTTTGTTTCTTTCAACTGGCAACATTATTGCTCTTAGACACATCCCAGACACTTCCCTTCAACATTCCGGTTGTCCTGGACCAGACCGAGATATTTGTCGCTGGCAAACTCCATTTCGTAGTTGCACGTCCATTGGACACGCGGCTGGAAACCACTGGCTGCAGACAGGAGTGCATTGCCGGTGAAAAACAGACATTCCAAAGTTTCAAAGTAATCGACCCAGCGCCGCTGCTGACGGCGGAGTTGACGGCAGCAAAGGGAAAAGTGGTGCCAAGGAGGAAAAGTGGCCTTCATCAAAATCAAAACTTTATTGCAATGAACATCGTCCGTACACGTTCGTCCTTCTTCCTTTTAAAGTCATTCCACAGTTACTTTCACACGTCTCCACTGCTTCGTAGATGTCCTGGCCGTGAACGGGAATATAATATTGAATTATCACATCCGCCGAACCTGAAAAACAGTATTTTGACCACCTGTGTGTCGTGGTTTATGATAAAATTCTGTGACCACCAAGTCACTCGGTAGTTATCGGAGTATGAATCGTCGATCACGCTCGATAATGCAAATTATAGAAATGCATAGGATTTGCGAGTGTTGCCGTGAGACTTGTCTGAAGTTTGGTCTCAGGTGAACCGGGAGCTGAGATGCTGCTGCGATCTAATGCCCGGAATTCCTTCGTTGATTTCTTTCCTTAAAACATTTACATATCATGCTCAGCGGATATTTCATCCCATTCTTCAGCTCGGCTCTGAATTTCGACTGTGTCACTGCATAGATGCAGGTGTTTGTGCAACAGCTCAAAATCAGCAGCATGTAGCTGGTTTGCTCCGCGATAACCATTGGATCATTGTCACCGGTTGAAGAAAAGCGCTTTGTAATTTGCGTGAATAAAAATATTACAAAAGTCGTCATCCAAAGCAGTATGAAGTTACCGGATATGGCAAAGAGTAAGATGATGGACTTCCTTCTGTTTTCCATCTCGGCATCATTGGGGTTCGCATCATTCTTTCTGCCTCTCAGCCTCTTGCGGATTCTACTGGCCGCTAAAATTTCTGCCACCGTCAGAGCATTGAGCAGTGATATTAGGAACATTGGTAGTATCGGGGTCAGAATGTAATGAATCCATCTGAAAACTCTCCATGCGGATTCCAAATGAAAATTTCGTTTCACTCTGCAGCCCCACTGTACCCCGTGTAGTGTAATATAAGGTTGAACAGTGAAGTACCAGGGAATATTTTTACAAACGAACAGCGAGATCACAGTGACTACAACCCTGGTTGCAGTTTTTTCGGTGCAATATTTAGTCTTCAGCTTCTGACAACAAATCATCACATATCGGTCAAATGTGAAAGACAGTGTCAACCAGACGGACAGGTCAGCAGCTGCGTGGTAAATCGCCCGACGGAAAGAGCACACTTGCGTAATATACAGGAAACTTACTGGGAAATAAAACACATTCATATGATACAGTATCACATTATTGATTACGACCAACAGATCTGCCGCTGCCATGGCCACGAGGTACAGAGAAACACACCTGGAGAGACCGCACTTTCCCCGGGACAGGATCGCAATGGACACCGAGTTTGCTGTGATAAAGGAAATCCAAAAATTAACATTTACCAGTCAGAGTTCATTTGTGGAAACATTTACGCAGAGTCTGATTGAGCCCGGAATTCCAGAGAAAGTTCGGTAATGAGAATGGATACTCTATTTCCGGTAGAATTGATCACTGGAAAAATACGAGACGTTCAAACTTTGTTCAAAATATTACATTAAATAGGAAAGCATAAAATGTGTGTTAAATACTTGACATGGAGACTCACCGGGTAAGTAAAACGCAGATATTTGTGAATTCCAGATAAATGTAGAAAAATGTGGAGGTGAAACCTTTGAAAACAATCGGAGATAGAGTGAAAATAAACCCTTCTGGAAGAGCAAGGAGGCGGGGATGGGGTGATTAACGATCTGAATCCGTGAGCAGCAGAACAAAGTAGCTATGAGGTGCGCGCTGAAATGGTTTGGATATCAATTCACGTTGTTCGTGAAGTAGATCACATGGGGAATGAGTTGTCAACACGTCCATTTACAATTCTAAACGAAGATGCCAAGAGTGAGTTTCACAAAAAATGTCTTCAGGAATAAACAATAACTTAAGGAACAGTGTCCCGTTCTTCGTCGTGACAGACTGCAGAAATGGTCTTTGCGAACTCATAGGAATGTTTTGAGTAAATAACGTTAGTATCAGTTTGAGATGGATGTGCGCGTTGCATTGAGTGAATTTGTCGCAGAGAAACAACAGGGATACGGATTCAGGCAGCAGGGAGCGATGGAATCCCTTTAAATTAAGAGTGGGGATACGACTGATAAAGTTCGTGTTTGTTGCACAAACTGGGGAAAATGTCAAAGTGGTTCGTGAAGAGACATGAAGGGGGCGGAGGTAAAGAGATCGTACAACTGCAAAATCCGTGTAACCGGATCGTTTTACATGTGTATGACAACAATTCATGATGACAAGAGTTGGGATGTCATGTTACAGATGTCAGTGGACCACATTTAGAATATTGTGTGCACTTCTGTTCGGCGAGATAGAGCAAGCATGTAATTCAGCCAAAGAAGGTGCAGAAAAGACTCACCACGATTCTGGGGAGCCTGGGGGTTGTGAGGTAAAAGGAGAAGCTGAAAATGTTCCAACTGGAGCGAAGGAGGCTGGGATGTGACCTTGTACAGGTTCACAACACCATGAGGAAAGTAGATAAATTGGATGATCACGTATTTTTCCCAAGATTGGGGAGTCTATTTCCGGAGGACATATGGTTGAGGTGAAGGGGGAAGTATTTTACGGTGCATGGGGGCAATATGTTCACACAGAGTATTACAGGTATATGGAACGAGTTTCCGGAATAGGTGGTAGAGGTGAAACAATCAGAAGGTTAAAAATACTTTTGGACAAGTACATTGATGGGAGTAGTTCAGGGAAATGTAGGCAAAGTGCAGTCAAATAGGAACAGCTCAGGTCTGCAGCTTAGTTGTCATGGACGAGTTCGGTGGAAGAGCCTGCTTCCGTGCTGTGTGACTCCGTTAATCTTCAGTTCCTTTACATGGAGAAGTATTTTGACATGGAAAACCTCTTTCATACGCGAGGTGCTGTATCAAGTTGCAGACCCGTGAACGGCAAATATCAGGTCCGTTTCATTGCATGAAGGGGCCTCGCTTGAATCGCGCCAGCTGGATTATGGATTCCCCGTGACAGCTTTGTAGCAGCAAAAAGTGATATTTTGGAAGGCAGCTCCCTCCCTTCGGCCAAAAGGTGAAATTTAAAAGCAGTGTATATGAACCGTTCAGTGAAGATACCAGGCTGGGAATCTGTGTTCCTGCACGGGATACAAAACCACTTTCGGCAGGGGTTGGGGAGACGATGTATCACGTCGAGCTTCGCTAGAACGCAGTGGGAATATACAGATGAATGGCACTGCAGTTGTTCTCCTGAATGCTAACAATCTCAAGTCCATGTGTCGGAAGAGAGAGGCTGTCGCCAAGCCTGGACTCAACAATGGGGAAACTGGCAAATTTACAAACAAAAACGAAATGGATCTGACAATATATTACCGGAAGTAACCGACGGGGAGAGTTGGTCAGGTGATGCACAGAAACAATAAACAATAACAGAATCTGTCTTTCTGACTGCAGCGATATTAAAGTCATAATAAAATAAGCTTGAAATACATTAAAACAAGTGCACCCTGGAGATGCAGAAAACACATGATGGGAAGCGAAACGAAAACTTAAGGATTCAAGAGCACCGAATAAACGGCCGCAACCAAGTTCGGCTTTCAATGCGGGGAGGGAAGACAAAAAGTCGGTCTATTGTCGAGATAAGATCAGGAAACTGCTTCGTCGATGATTCGGAAATTTTGTGTTTGGATGTAATCACTTACCCAGAACTCCAAAGGCTGCTGTTATCGGGTAGCAAATCATCAGTGCCTGCACAATTGGAGGAAGCAGGGAAAATGGATAAACGACAGCAGGAACCCTCATCCCGACAAAGAAGTGGCGGAGAACCTGGAGACTTCGTGCTCTATGCCAACTGAAGCGGATTTCGGAAACAGCCTTCATATCTGTGAGAGACACTATCCCCCGGGATTGAAATAAAGCGAGGAATTCGAATGACTTTTCCACACGAATGAGCAGAACTTCAACACCGTTCAGGGGTTTTGATGTGCTACAATATTTCTGTACACAAACTAAGAATAATATTTTGAAGGCATTTCATTCAACATTTGAAGTTATATTATGCATAAATTTCCTTCCAATTATTTTTGAAAGCGCATCTTCCGCTGTGTCGCTGTAACACATTCAACAGGTGCAGGCTCCGTTTTCTCATTCTGTGAAACGGTTCAATTCTTAATTTGTGCCAATTGAATTCGGTGAGCTTTAACCACCTTTCGATGTTTACTTAAGGTTCAAGATTCAAGATTTACTTTATTGTCATTCCTCTGAGTACTTATATACACAAAAACACGAAATACTGTTTCTCACCAGCTCATATCAGTGCAACAAAAAGAACTGATAAATATATAAAATAATCTATGAAAAATCTAAAAAAAGCTAAAAACGTATCAACACCACATATTCATATTTATTAAAGTGCGTTTATGTATTAATAAGTGCCTATTCAGTTCGAGGTGAAGTTCAAATTGTCAGGTAACTAACTATCAAACTGTTTCTGTATTGATGGGAGCATGGGCGTGTGTGGAGGGAGATCTTGTCAGTGGAAGTGGAAGGGGACACAGGCCATTTATGATCCTGACTGCTTGTGGGAAACAACTGTTTAGCATCCTACTAGATCTAGAGTCGATGCTCCAAGACCTCGTCCCCAACGGCAGGAGGGAAAATAGGTCGTGTGAAGGGTGATGAAGGTCCTCAATAATGGCCGTCGGTTTGAGAACGCAGCGTTGTTGATAGATCTCCATCAAAAAGGGGAGAGGGGCACCGATGATCCTGCTCGCTGTCTTCACCATCCTATTGAGCTGCTGTTGTTTGTAGGGCTTGCAGTTACCAAACCAGGAGGTGAGGCAGTAGGTAAGGATGCTTTCAATGGTGCCCCTGTAAAATCTTATGAGGTATGGAGTAGGGAGGCCTGCCTTCCTGAGTCTCCGGAGGGGGTAAAGCCGCTGCTGGGCTTATTTAACGATGGCTGCAGTGTTAATAGTGGAGGTCAGACCATCCGCTAGGTGAACCCCCAGGAACTTAATGTTGCTGACCCTGTCCACAGCAGCACCTTCAATAGTCAGCGGTGTGTGATCGTGCTTGCCAGCCCTCCTGAAACCAATCGCCATCTCCTTTGTTTTGTTCACATTGAGGGCGAGATTTTGAAATCTTCACCACGCAGTTACCTGCTCCATCTGCATCCTATATGCAGACTCATCATTGTCACTGACGAGACCCACCACTGTTGTGTCATCAGCGAATTTAATTATGTGATTGGTGCAGAATCTGGCAGTGCAGTCGTGTGTGAGCAGAATAAACAGTAAAGGGCTCAGGAAGCAGTCTTGAGGTGAGCCTGT
Source organism: Rhina ancylostomus (assembly GCA_030265395.1). Taxonomy (NCBI): domain Eukaryota; kingdom Metazoa; phylum Chordata; class Chondrichthyes; order Rhinopristiformes; family Rhinidae; genus Rhina; species Rhina ancylostomus. Next base: position 2,832 of record JARFYF010007055.1, on the reverse strand, counting down.
GCTCAGTGAGATGGTTCCTGATGTGTGACTGCCAACTCTAGCTATCTGCTGCCGCTGCGTCAGGAAATTGAGGACTCAATTGCAAATTCCAGTGTCCACCTCCAACAGAGTCAGTTTTTCCACCAGCTGTTGTGGAATGATTGTGTTAAATGCTCAGCTGAAGTCAATAAAGAGGATCCTGACGTATGTATTCTTACCCTCCAGATGTGACAGTGTGAGGTGGAGCAAAGTGGAGATTGCATCCTCTGTGGATCGATTCACTCTATATGCAAACTGTAGGGGGTCGAAGTTTGCAGGGAAACAAGTCTGCATGACCAATCGCTCAAAGCATTTCATTATAATTGGTGTAAGGGCCACAGGGTGGAAATCATTCAGACAGGCTGGGTTTGACATTTTTTAAAGGGACAAGAATAATGATGGCAATTTTGAGGCAAGTGGGCACTACTGCCTGGCTGAACGAGATATTAAAGTTGTCTGCAAAGACATCCTTCAGCTGTTCTGCACAATCCTGTAAAACACTTCCAGGGATGTTGTCCGGCCCCGCAGCCTTAAGTGGGTTGACGCTGGCAAAGGCTTTTTTTCACTCCCACTGCCGTTTGATTTCCCCACTGGCCAAACAGGACTTTTACATTGTACTCTACGGTTGTGTGCCTGATCATGCCTTGTTTAATATTCTGCTACGGTGCCTGAGACCTCCCAGTGTCCTCCCGGTATCCGATATTACTTCACGCAGACCGCGGCACGAGATGGCGGTATGGTAACAGGCTCCCACTTCGCTGGGAGTGTGGAAACTACCTCGGCATCTTGGCACCACAATTTGTTGATATGAACAGACAGGCCGCCTTTAAAATGCCAAATGTAAATTTTCCCAATTTAGTCTGCACTGTTTGTCCCCGCAGCTCATTCATCCCAGTTTTTTTTTCAGGTAACGCAGTACTCGCTTCCATTATACGATGTCCTGAGACACACTGGATACCCAGAACTGGACTGGATTCCATCGGCGGCTTCCACAGTAGCCAACCGAATCGTTGTTTCCGTGTCCTTACTATAGATCACCCTCACCCCTCCATCTGCACATGGGCCCCCGGTGCCGATCAGGGTTTGCACTTACAACTCCGTGTTCAGCAACCCTGTCTAACAGAACGTTAACGCTTTGCTTGATCCCATCTTTCTACCATAAAGTGATAGTAATTTCGGGCCTCGGTTCCCCGGTGGAAAGGCTTCATTATTCTGTCTGCCTGAGGAAACTGACCACAACCCTATGCGACAGGTTGTGGGGAGTCTGGTCCCCTCGGAATCCATCACTATGCCCCTGTTGTTAGTCCATATTCTATAATTTTCTCCACCTCAGTCATGTCATAAATTGTCCCTCCGTGGGAATGGCACTGGACTTGACATTCTTATTGTCACAGTGATGCTTGCATAAGGCAAATATAGTTCCTGTGTGAATGCCATCAACCTTTGACTTTTCCACTCCTCCCTTCAGCAGCGGCATGTCTCAGATGCATGTACATGTGTCAGATCCAACAGTAATAGGCTCCTTCTCTTCCAGTTAACATTTGATGAAATGTCTTGATGAATGATGAATAATAATGATGATTATAGTACTTAAGTTTTGGAGAAGCAGTGATCGGGTAGATAGCCAAAATACTGCTGGGGTATCGAAGGAAACAGGACATAAATTAAACTGAGAAGAATAAGCTCCAAAGGGATTTTGAGCGGTGTGTGTTGATATTTGCAGATAATTGGCGGATGCCATACTACGTTGTAATTTAATTCAGACATGCATATTAGTAGGCAAATAATGGAAGGATAATGTACTCGTGGAGATGGGCAAAATGGTCAACACAGGCATGGTGGGTCGAAGGGCCGGTTTCTGTCATGACAACTCTGACTCTATTAAAGACAGTGCTTTGTTTTGCCAACTGGAGATTCCAGAGGGTGGAATTGAGGGAGAGAGAATATCCATGCGCTGCACAGACATCGCTGCAAGTTGTTTATTGCAGCCCTGAAGACGTTGAATATGGCGACTGGAATCGGTGTAGAGTTGGTGTATTGGCTTGCAGCTGATGTCATCAGTCCTGTGGATGTTTGTTGGGAGATGGATGGACGAGCAGAAAGAGCAGAGGTTAATACTCCATAAAGAAGACAGAGTAGCTTCGATATCTGGTAAGCTCAGGAGAGGCGGCCTGGCTGTTTATATCAACAAATTGTGATGCCAAGATTCCGAGGTGGTTTATCGCCAGTTAAATAAATACGCCCCTCCGTTAGCTGCAGCCGTCCCGGACGTAGTGACTTTAGTTGAAAGAATGTCGCAGGGAGACAAGAAATGTTAAGCCGTAATAGATTTGGCCAACGCATTATTTACCATTCCCCTGTCGCCACAGTCATAGAATCAATTTGCTTCCCATGGGAAGCAAGACAGTGGAAGTTCACCAGTTTGCGTCGGGGTATGTACCTAGCTCTATCCTGTGTCATGGACTGATTGCCCGTGATCTCTATGTCATGGTTCTGAGTTCTGGTCCTCAATTTGGCTCCATTAATGCTTGTTGTCCAGCACATGCATTCCTTACTGGACTGATTAGATAACAATACACACCTGAGCCCCATCAGGGGCCTAGAATAAGAACCTGTGTTTCTCTGGCACTAGTTGCCAGAGTATTGGTAGACCTTTAGGTATACTTTGGTTCCAGCTGCTTAGAGTAGGTATACTCTAGAGCAGTACTGTGTTCTCTATTCCTTTGTGAAGATCTATTTCGTGTTGGGATTCCACTTCTGATCTCCGAGGCAAGATTCCTTCCAGTTACTGCCTGCGTTTGTCCTGAGGAAGTA
>JARFYF010006873.1:2454-16979 GCA_030265395.1 Rhina ancylostomus | reverse complement strand
CTCAAAATCATAATGTATTTAAAATTGGTTATATCTATAACTTCTGGTTATCTATACAATTGTTATTAATTAATGGCTTGGAAACCCCTCAAAAGATGGATGCATATTTGCAAAATTTCTGCTTTACATCATCCAACTTTTTGTAGGGTGTTGTGAGTGAGCAAACAACCGAATAATCTTTATTCTTACACTGCAAAGTAATTTAAATACAGACAGGCTGATATTAAACACGAGACCTTTCACATCCCTTGGCTTTTTATAACATGTTGATGAATGATCCAAAAATAAAAGGCTTATAGACCATTCAATAGCATTATATCAATACTTTCTTCCCCGATTCACCTGCACACATTTTAAGTCACTGTAATTACTTCTGATGACCTATCAACCTTTTCATCAAATTTTTAATTTGGTAGAGTGTCACCATTGGAATTGCATTAATAATGGCTCCAAAACCAACCTTGTCAATCAACCATTCAAGTTCCTGTATACCTCACAGAAGTGTGCAAAATTGCTCCCACCTTGCAGGCATTTAACGGTAAATGTAACAACATGGCCTACTGATAGCATTAGTTTCATTCACAGCCAAAGATCCCCAATGAAATTCCACTAGAAGTTTTGATAGATGCACGGACTATAAAATAGCAGAATTCTCATTCACATGAGAAATTCTTTCTGCAGACGTACACTAATTATAAAACGGGACCAACAGCTTTGTCAACATCCTTTCAAAGGCAGAAGTGCCTCGTAATTTTCTATATTTTCCTAAGTATGCACCGCAATTAAAGACGTGACATTTCTGTAGAGCAGAAAGAACTAGTTATGCCACAACTAATTAAAAGAGCACAAATATCACCACAGATTGGTGGGGAAATGTGGAAGAACCCCACACTACCAGGCTACATCCAAGTGGAACAAATTCCACTTTTTTCAACTTGCACTATCAACATGCAGAAAATATACCCTCACAATCAATGTGGTTAATATGTTACCAGAAGAAAAATATATAGGTAACCAAGAATTATTGAAATAGCCAATTTGTAGTGGATAGCTTTCCTTCCCACTAAATGGGTATTTATATTCCTTAATATTTCATAAGGGTTTAATCTCTTTCTGACTTATGACCTGTGAAATGGAGTGGTCTTGGAAAACATATTTAAAAGTCAGTTTATTAAGCATATAAATGTTGTTAGGTCAGTCATATACCAGTTCAGTATTATTGCACAGATCAACTAAAAAAAATTTTACAAAAAGGGCATTGGCAATCTTTGAAGATTTCTGACCATTACAGACCATAAATATATGCAGAACAAATTATTTTATAGATCAGTTACAAAGCACAGTTTGCACCATGGTAAAGTAGTTTCCATGGGAAAATGTTTCTGATGCATTAACAGTAATAAAATTCTAGTGAGGCATGAAAGCAAACCAGAAACAGATGCCTTTGGAATTTAAATGTAAAGCAGGTACCAAAAGTGCACTGCAAGGGGATAAGAAGGGCATGTATTAAATGTTGAGCGGTCCTTCAGTGTGTTATGGATTAAGGCACTGGGCCTGGAAAGGGAAGCAACAATCAAAGTTCAACAGAGACCACGTCATTTGGTGACTTCTGCCCCAAATTGTGTGTGGAAATAGAACACTTCACATGGGCCCACCAACTGTACTGCCAGAGCAACTGGCTGCCCAGGGAATCCCAAAGTATGACTGCACCAGGGTAAAGGGCGGTAGGGTGGGGATCTGATAGGGGAGTGGTGTCATGTGACCTTCTCATAATCCAGGTACAACAGAATGCCCCTTCAGTGGGTTGCATGCCCAATAGTCGATAGAAACAGTTTTAAAATTGTATCCTCATCCTTTCTTTGGGAGATCCCAGGTCAGAGTCCAATTCTGGATCCCATGCCTATTTTACTTGGAGGGTCTATTTTTGCTTTCCAGGAGATAGTAGCCCTTTTTAATTTGCATCCCATCCACAGGTACCTCCAAAACTGTGGTAACCCTTCATGGTGGTGAACTTTCCATGGAGCACACCTCAGTGTCTTGCTGACTGCAGTTGGGATGGTTGGAGGATCTGCCCTGAAATAAAACCATCAGGAACACCCATCCTCCCCCCCCCCCCCATTAATGTTACACCGAGTAGTTGCTGGAATGACTGAATAGGTCTAATAGCCGGTACAGTAATTCAAATGCACAAGAACAAAAGAAGCTGCAGAGAGTAGTGGACTCAGCCCAGGACATCATTGGCACATCCCTCCCTACCATCAGACGTATCTACATAAGATGCTGCCTCAAGGTGGCAACTTGTATCATCAAAGACCTCCGCCATTCAGGCCATGCCATCTTTTCGCAACTACCATCAGGCAGGAGGTACAGAATTCTGAAGTCCCACACCACCAGGTTCAAGAACAGCTACTTCCCTTCAACTGTTCTGTTCTTGAACAGAACCTGCACAACCATAATCACTACCTCAGTATAGCAACAGTGTGACCACTTTGCACTACAATAAACTCTTGTTTTTTTGTTCTAATTGTGTTCTTTCTTGTATAACTTATGTTTTTCTTGTGAATGCTGCTTGCATGATGCTATGTGCCTGTGATTCTGCTGCAAATAAGTTTTTCATTGCCCCTGTGCATACGTGTACTTATGCAGATGACAATAAATTCGACTTTAATATAGATGCACGAGAGAAAAATCACAAACTCGATGCAAAGCCAATGATGAGTTAACTGATCTCATCCAGAACAGCAGCTGGGAGACTATAGGAGGATGAGATGAAAAAAATTCAGCTGCTAATTACTGTTTAATATCACATGGTTATTTCTCAAAAGGAAAGCTCATTGCAGAAATAAAGGTAAAAGTTGCAATAACACGATGCCTTTCACATCCTTGGTCCTTTGATGCCATATGCTTTGAACTGCACTCATGGTTGAGGTCAAATCTGAAGCCAATGTGCAGTCTGTTACGTCCAACATAAAGCAATCATGCTTATTTCAGTTCTACATGAACTGGATACAGCACAAAAGGTTTGTCTAAAGTGATAATCGTTTAAATTTAAGCCAGGGCCAAGAGCATTCACTCAGAAACACAGCATCACCATTGACAAAGAACTTCAACACTCAAAACTACTACTGCAGTAAATAGTGTAGTCAACCATTGGTCTTGCTTCAGAGTATTCACTAAATTGGAGGCAAGGAACACAAAACCATTCAATACCCTGCCAATCATGCAGATCCCAAAATGGACCAGCACTTTTATTGACAGTTTTGTTTGAGACCTTGGAAGTGGGGAGGTAGTTACTGATTGGCTTTTGCCCTTTCTGAAAGGTAGTCCAAGGCCACAGTTCATTTACAATAGACACATACACATCTGGTTGTACTGATAGCTTGTTATTCATTAATTGTTGATGACAGACAAATGATTTGGCAGCATTTAAAGTCTGTAGAAGAAAAGCAGAGTCTCATCTTTATTCTTTGAGGTTTTGAGGGTATGGAAACGTGGGATTATGTTGCACTTTTTCCGTCCATTTAACTATCTGGTAGAGATAAATCATTGCTGAATCAAAGTCTAAATTTTGTTCCAACAAGAGAACCTGTCTGCAGCCAATTTGATTCAATCCATGTGATTTGAAGAAATGCTGAGCACTGGAAACACCAAAGGCCATAGGTCCAGACATTGTTCCAGCTATAGTACTGAAGGCCAACCTCTTCCAGTACTGTTTCAACACTGGCATCTTCCCAATAATGTGGAAAATTGCCCAGTGCCCTCTCCACAAAAAGCAGACAAACCAAATCCAGCTTTGAATCAGTCTAATCATAGTCATCAGTGAAACAGTGCTATCAAGCAATGCCCAGTTTGGCTCTTGGCTCCAGACCTCCAAATATGGACTAAAGATGTGAATTCCAGAGGTAAGAGTGACTGCACTTGACATCAAGGCAGCATTTGACCAAAGCAACCCCATAAAACCAAGGCCAAAGACAAAAGGAAAAAAACTCCAGTGGTTGGGGTGTTATTCAAAGAAAGATGGCTGCAGTGTTGGAAATCAATCATCCCAGCCCCTGAACATCACTGCATAAGCTCTTCAGAGAAGTGTCCTAGGCTTAACCATCTCAGCACCTTCTTCAAATGATTGTCTTTCTATTGGGTCAGAAGTGGGGATGTTCACTGATGATTGTACAGTATTCAGTTCCTTTCATAACTCCTCAGCAAATGAAGCAGCCCGTGACTGTATGCAGTAACTTGGATAACATTCAGGTATGGGTTGATAAGTAGCAAGTAACAGTACCAACACTAAGGCGCCTGTTAATGGCCATCTCCAGCAAATGAGTGTCTAACCACCTACCCTTGAAATTCAATGGCATTATCATTGTTGAGTCCTCCATCGTTGACCTCAACTGGATCAGCTACAAAAATATCAAGGCTACAAGAGCATATTGACTGGCATAACATCAATCTACCTGAACATTCATTCCCTTCACCACCAGTGTGCAGTGGCTACAGTGTATACCATCTACAAAGCAATGCAGTTACCCACCTGGGCTATTCAACAGCACCTTCCAAACCCATGACCTCTACCACCAAGAAGGACAAGGGCAGCACGAGAAACAGAACACCATTGCCTGCATATTCCTCTCCAAATAACACACCATCTTGACTTGGAGACATCACCAGTCCTTTGTTGTCACTGGATGCAAGTCCTGGAACTTACAACCTCCCCTCAGCCCACTCTCAGAAGCACTATGGGGGTATCTTCACCAGAAGGACTGCAGCAAAAATTTACAATCCAATGGTTGTCCAGCAACTCTTGGAATGTGTAACCATCGACAGTGAACAAATTTAATGCCTGCCATTATCAAGAAAGACTCATGAAGGGAATGTTGAAATGCAAAGCAGCTATATTCCAGGAGGAGAGGTGCTGAAGTTAAAATTGTGAGAAATAGACAATGAAAGTGTGTCGTGCACAGAGAGGCAATCTTATCTGGCAATGCTTTCTAAAGGTTATGATTAACATAATGTAAAAGAACAGGGCCTAAGTTACAAATAAAGTTAAACAATAACATTTTTATTGGCCAATGATGAATGGCTGACATGGCCATAAAATATACACTACAGTTCCACAGACATCACCACATGTCTGAGATTTCTGACCCAGAACATGTAAACGTCTGGAAAAGGTGAATATCAGATCGTGTGAAAGATTAGCCCACATGCACAACATTAACAAAAGCCTCAGATAACAGCTGTAGAAATTGACAAATTCACTTTAAAAGAGGTGGCAAATTTGTTAGCGAAAGAATAGCTTGCATGTAGATAGCATGCTGCACGACCCAAGACCAAGTAAGCACTTCTTTAGGAAGAGCAGTGCTTGGTATTCATAGAAAATATGGCAGCCAATATATGCACAGCAAGCAAGGTAATGACCAGACCATTTTGATTTAGGAATATTAAGGCATAAATATTGACCACAATGTGAGACCTAACTCCTCTACTCCAAAATAACACTAGAAGATCCTTAATATCCACTGCCTCATTTTAACATGTCTCATGCAAAATCTGAAAGGCATGTACAAGCATGCATTAATCCCTCGGCACCACACCAGAACATCAGCTTAAATTCTTCTGCTCCAGTCTCTGGAATGGGACTTGAAACACAAATACCTAGATCAAAAGGTGACAGCTACCCATGTCAAGTGAACAAAGAAAAAAAATTAGTTCTTATCCTGTGTGCCAAAATATCAGTCACATTATTATATTGATTTTGTTCTTTGTCAGTGGATATGCAGAACAGAATCTGTGAGAAAGCTAGTCACCAAAGACTCCTACAAATTTCTATAGATGTACAGCGGAGAGCATTCTGACTGGTTGCATCACTCACTGCCTGGTATGGAGACTCCAATGCACAGGATTTCAAGAAGATGCAGAGGGTTGTAGACTCAGCCAGCTCCATCATGGAAGCAACCATTCCCACCATCAAGGATGTCTTCAAGAAGCGACACCTCAAGGCGGCGGCATCCATCATTAAGGACTATCACCATTCAGGACATGCCCTCTTCTTGTTACAACCATCGGGGAGGAGGTACAGCAGCCTGAAGACCCACACTCAATGATTCAGGCACAGCTTCTTCCCTTCTCCTATCAGATTTCTGAACGGTCCAGGAACCCATGAACACTACCTCGTTATTCCTTTTTTTGCATGACTTAATTTTGTAATTTATAGATTTTTATTCTTTTGCACTGCAATGCTACCACAAAACAACAAATTTCACGTCATGTGTCAGTGATAATAAATCTGATTCTGAGTCTATTAATTAAATGCTGATGTACACAATACATTTGTTTATTATACAAAATACAATAATTTGTACTGAATCCTGTGCTCATTATTACAAAGGACATAGACATTGCAAGCAAAATCATCATATCAGCCAATTATTTTGAGTTTGTTGAGTCCAAGTCAGCAGTATCAGGGTTTAATGATGGCTTGTCACTGCTTACTGTTAAGAAAGTTAATGCTGTTAACTTGCAAGTAGTTTGGATTGTGAAATAATATTTAAATTATCAGGATCTTGCAGGACTGACACAAATATCAATAAATGGAACTAGTGGCACATTAAACCCAGCAACCACCACAATCTCATCTCCACCATTAACCCCAATCACTACCATGATCATAACTAACAAATGGATGAAAAGATTCATCATCATGCATATGCATTTGGATTTATCCCCCTGAATATTTTGAGAGGACAAATTGTTTTCATTGCTAACTATGGCATAACAAAACAACCTTCTCCAATGATATGTTGATATATTTAATAAAACCATATGATCCAAGTTGGCTACGCTGGTATCTATGCTCCACGCCAACCTCTTTCTACCTTACTTTATTGATCTATGTGATTAATGGTAGCGATGTTCACATTCTTGGTACCCCTTTAGTAAAGAAGTTAACTTCCTCAGTGGGTTTATCAGTGACTATCTTGTATTGACATTCACAGACTTGTTTGTTGCTAATGCTGATTAATTGAAGCAAGTGGATTCTGAAACTGGAAATATGCAAGATAAAGAACATTAAACATGCAGCACCAACATAAAATGGTTATTATGCTCTAAGAGTAGTTGGGAAATTTCCCAGACAAGTAGTACATCTTAATGCAGACAAATGTGACCAGTGTCTGTCAATGCAGCATATCCTCAGTCAGCCTAGACTGTATCCTCAAATCCTGGTATGGATTCAACACAACCAAACCCTACTGTAATTGCCTTGGGCCTCCTTCTACAATTATACCAGGCATTGGTGAGACCACACCTGGAGTATTGGCCTTCTTACCAAACAAAGGATGCACGTATCACAGTGAGAGTGTACTGGTTCCAAGAACAGCAGGTTTTCCACAGGAGATTGAGTAGACTCTCCCTGTATTCTCTAGAATTTAGAAGACTGAGAGGAGGTCTCACTGAAACTTATAAAATTCTTACAGGACTTGACAGGTTTAATGCGGGGAGGATGTTTCTGCAGGCTGATGGTCTATATCTAGGCCTCACTGTCTTACAATACGGCATTGGCTGTTTAGGACAGAGATGAGAAATTTCTTCACTCTAGAGGGTGGCGAACCTTGGGACTGCTCCATCCTGGAGGGGTCTGTCACTGAATTGTTGAGTTCATTCAAAAAAATTATTATATTCCTACATATTAAGAGAATCAATGGATATGTGGTTAGTGCTAGAAAGTGGAGCTGAGGCAGATCAACCATGATCTTCCAAATGAACTATGGAGCAAGCTCAAACAGCCAGACAGCCTTCTCCTGTTCCCAATTCTTATGTTGTGATGTGCCAGCTGATACAAGAGACAAAAAAAATGACCAAATCAAGATTTTGACAGATGACTTTGAGATTTATTCCATAACTACTAATCATAGATCTGATACTGTAAGCCATGGTATACAAACTATATATATTCTTGTAAATGTACTGAGCAGATGGCAGGGAAGGTAATAAGTGCACTGCATTTATGACCATATACACTTAAACCTGTAGCAGGAAAAACCTTTTCTATATCATATTTTCACAGGAATGTTTCTACAGCATGTTCCTCCCCTCATTACTGCATTGCATTACTTGGACCTTGGACTATTTAGAATTAGGGAACATTCACCCTGAATGTAAATATCTACAGATGTCTTTTATTTCTAACTAAATAGTAATGGTGCTCTCCAGCGTGATTCAGGTGATTTTTTTAAAAAAGGTGTTTCCCTTACTTTATCATTTTGAGTACACTGATTTGACTTGCACTTTTAAAATAAATTAGTCACTCCTTCTCTCCAGCGTAGCATAAGGTGAAAGTTCGGCAGCTGCCGTATAAAGGGTAACTGACATTTAAACTATAGGGTGGGGTATGATCAAAAGCGACATCACTTGTATCCCATTGAGGGTACAGGACATTGTAAACACAAAGGTTAACCTGACATGTATGGTCCAGTAGAGCAGTCTGCATTTCATCAAACATCAAGACAAAGTGCAGTGTAGTCCTGTTGTGCAACATGTTGAGTGATCAACGCTCAACCTGAACTGCCCAGCAATCAACGCCCTCAATTGCTCGGGCAAATTTTGCTGAATGGAGGACAGGCAACTGTGGGCTTCTTTGATCAAGGCTGTGCAGAGTTTGATTCTTCAGGTACTGCTAGATAATCCACTCAATCTATTTTTAATGTCCAATGTTCCAAACTGGGGAGGAAGGGAAAGGTGATAAAGAACAGACATGGAAAGAGAGAGCATGGAAATATCCATTCAACTCATAGTAGTGATCAAACGTACTTTAACTTCATTTGGAAACAGCTTTAGGGAAAAAGTAATTGATTATCAATTATTTCTGTGTGAACAACATTACTTTCCATTCAATTTTAAAACCTTTTCAATAAGTAACATTGAATTCAATTTGAATTCTACATCATATTTTTACCTTTGTATTTCATGAGAGTCACCCAGCACAGATGTAAGCCCTTTGCCCCACCATGTCCATGCCAACCATCAACTACATGAATCCCATTTACCAGCACCTGGTCCACAACCCTCTCTGCCTTGATGACTGAAGTGCATGTCTAGATATTTCTTAATATGTTGTAAGAATACCTGCCTCCATCACCCACCCATGCTGTGTATTCCAGATTCCAGCCACCCTCTGAATAAAAAATATTCATCCTCAGTTCCCCTCCAAACACCTTACCCCTTAGCCTAAACAAATGCCCTCTAATTTTAGACATCTCTGTTATGGGGAAAAATTTCCTACCATCTCCCCTATCTAAGCCCCTCATAGTTTTGTACATCTCTATCATGTCCTCCCTCAACCCCTCAGTTCCAGGGAAAACAAGCCCAGTCTCTCCTCATAACTGAAACACTCCATCCCAGGTAAAATCCCAGTGAATCTCATTTCCACCCTCTTCAGAGAAATCACAATTTTTCTGTAATCCGCTAATCAGAACTGTACACAGTACTCTGTGGCCGAGCTGAACCATAACTTGCAAAACTGACAGAAGTTTTATTATTGCGCCACTGAACAATCCTAGAATGCCCCAGAAATTCAACAGCATAGCACCCATTTTTCAGGTAATATCATGGCCAGAATGTGCACATTCATTGCGAGTCAGAAGGGCACCGCCCACTGTATTGATACAGGCATCAAAATACATCCAGATACTTTGCCCAAATGTAGCCCATCAATAAGTTCTTAAAGAGATCACCAAAAAGCTCATCTCTGTGGGGGCAGGAGAAGCAGAAACTTTCCTCTCCAGCCTACATCAATAACCCACGCTGATCCCACAACCCTTATTGGAATCACAACAACTTACCACCCTAATCATCACCATCAAAACTTCAATTACAGCCATCAGCACACCCTGCCTGATACCACCAATCTTGTCCTCCATTTTTCTGGTTCCCTTTAACAAGATACTTGGGACAGCTACCTATGGCATGGCTATCAGTTGACAATGGCAAACCAGTTCAAGGTTTATGTAGAAACAATATTTACATATGTCTGGGCTTATCCTTCCAGACACATTATTGATCTCCATGACTCAGTCTTGGTAAAAACATCTTAAAGTCCAAAATTGTTGATGACATCTACAGTAAGTGCTTCCAATTACTTAAGTTGCATGTCATCATCAGATTGCAAATAATATTGATGTTAAATATTTCTAAGTTGAATAAGCTTACATAAATATAACTAGTGGTCTATTTACTTACACCTCATCCATTGTTATATTTCAAATCCCAGTTCAGACACAAGCTGGGAGGAGTCAGAAAAATGTTAATCACCTTCATTTACCATGTGGTAATGTTGCAGCTCTACAAAACCGCGGTTAGACCACACTTAGAATATTGTATTCAGTTCTGGTGGCCTCAATATACGAAGGATGTGGAAGCTTTAGAAAGGGTGCAGAGGAGATTTACCAGTACGCTGCCTGGATTGGAGAGCATGTCTTAAGGACAGGCTGAGCGAGCTAGGGCTTGTCTCTTTGCAGCAGAGGATGAGGAGAGGTGACCTGATAGAGGTGTACAAGATGATGAGACATAGATCGAGTGGACAGTCAGAGACTTTATCCCCAGGGCAGAAATGGCTAACACAAGGGGATATAATTTTAAGGTGATTGGAAGAAAGTACAGGAGGAACAGAGGCAAGTTTCTATTTTACACAGAAAGTGGTGTGTGTGTGGAATGCGCTGCCAGGGATGCTGGTAGAGGCAGATACATTAGGAACATTTAAGAGACTCTTTGATAGGCACATGGATGATAGAAAAATGGAGGGGTAGGTGGGAGGGTATGGTGAGATTGACCAAAGGGCCTGTATTGTGCTGTAATGTTCTATGTTCTACCTGGAGCGAAAAGTTCAAGTAAACTGTAATTGTTAATAACTACCAGCAGCTGTATTTTACACTGTTATCAACAGTATTCCTGTCATGGGCCATCACTTAAAATGTCAGGAGGTGGAATTGGAGCAGTAGAAAAGTAGAAAATATTGCTAAGTACTTCTCTCTTTTGATATAAAAGAATTAGAACAGTGACACAAATGATTTCAGTAATTGACAAGCAGGGCTTCGGTGGCTGGGCAGAATGTTGAAGGTGGTGACCAGGCTGTCAAGGAGCTGGGTTGGCTGAGTGCACTGAGATGCCAATAATGGTGTTGAATTGGCCTATGTGTTATTGATGTGGGATGAAGAGGGAAGACAGGCTCCTCCTCTCTCCACCTGCATGTGGCTACATACTCATGGGCATCTATGGGAATGTAGAATATCTACCTATTTTCCTGCAACTACTGGCTCCTCTCCTTCTACTTACCATGGAAAATGAACCTATTGTGATCTTTTTCTTAATTTCTTCCACAAGTAGGTGAATATCTTTGCCACACTGTATTGAACAAAAAAATTATACAGGTGTGGCAGTGGTGCAACTAATGGAGCTCCAATAACGTGGGTTTAACCCCACCACCAGTGCCATCTGTGCAGAGTTTGCACATTCTCTCTGTAACTGCATGGGTTTCCTCCTACATCCTAAAGACTTGTGCGTTGTTTGTTTAATTCGTCACTGTAAATTGCCCCTTGTGTAAAGGTGAATGGTGGAATCTGAGTTGAGTTGATGGGAACATTGGGAGAATAAAACAGGATCAGTGGAAAATTGTGCTTGATGGCTGGTGTGGACTTAGTGGGCCGAAGGGCCTGTTTCTATGTTGTAGGACTCCATGAACCCTGTAGATGTTAGTTACAAAGCTCTCTGGAGCTTACTGATAAATTGTTCATTGCCCTTAATTATAACCTTCACAATAATATTCAGTCGCTTTAAATTCTTTCACTGCTGGAGTCCCGAGGCTCTCCTGACCACCACCACTAAACCCATCCTCCACTTCTCCAGTCCCTTTGACACGGTACTTGGGAGAACCACCTGGGGCAGGCCCATCAGGTGACTGTTCTTTAAAAAGGTCAGTGGAAAATGCAATAACATGTTATAGTCGACTCACTCTCACCTTAATAAATTGCTAAAGTGTTAATTCACTCCTTTATTAACAATCAAGGTTTTAAACCAAAACACTGTTGGTTCATACCCTGAGACAACAGCAGAGTAATAACAGAGTGCTGTTTTATCAGAGACATTATGCTTTGGAGAAAATGCGAGCTTCCATCTAATCAGATTTGATGGATGTAAAGAACTATTCAAACAGTAATAGAAGAATACAGTAAATTTCTGATAAACCATCATCTTTGATGTGCCAGATTGCAGATTTTCCAGACCACTTATTAATACACCAATACATCAAAAGTTTGATTCAACTTTAAAAAAAATACACAGCAGTGTAATAAATTTTCTAGTGAATCAGAGGTGTTTAAATAGGAAACAGGGTCCCAGCATGTTTAAAGGGAACATGGGGAATGGGATCCTGGTAAGCCAGGTTTCAAACTATCAAGATTTCTCAGTAATCGGAAAGTGGATTATCAACTTTTTACTGTTCTTGCAGTGTTTTGAGAAACATTTATACCTGAACTATCACTAAAAGAAACAAATAATCTGGTCACTAATCACATTGCTATTTATGGCATGTTGCTTTGTATGTCTATGTTACAACAAAGACCACATTTCAAAAGTACTTTGTTGACTATAAAGCACTTTTGAGCATCAACAATTTTCTTGGACACAAATCAGCTTCACATTGTCAGCACCACCAGACTTAAGGACAGCTTCTACCCCACTGTGATAAGACTATTAAACGGTTCCCTTATACAATGAGATGAACTATGATCTCATGATCTACCTTGTTGTGACCTTGCACGTTATTGCACTGCACTTTCTCTGTAGCTGTGACACTTTACTCTGTGCTCTTACTGTTTTTACCTGTATACATCAATGCACTTCATACTAACTCAATGTAACTGCACTGTGTAATGAATTGACCTGTACGATTGGTTTGTAAGACAAGATTTTCACTGTACCTCAGTACAAGTGACAATAACAATCCAATACCAATACCAAGAATCTATCAACAAGCCTGATCCTTGTCACTGGAAGCCAATCCTCCTGTTCAGGATGTGAATGTTGCCTTACTCTTCCTGTTACTGAGAATTCAGGTATTCCAAGCTGGAGTGTAAAAGATTAGATTCGCCATTTCTTCCCGTCTCGATCCCTTCCAGGAATCGCTTGAAGGTTATTGAGTTATCGTACCAACAGCAGGTGGCTAGACTGCAGGATGAGAATCGGGATCTCTCTGAGCAACACGTGGCACGGCAGCAGTGCCTGGATCGAGAGAGGTCAGAGCTGGTCGCACGGTATCAACGCAAACTCAGCGAGTTTGAGGAAGAGACAGCCAAGGAGAAGGAACGGCTCAGGGAACTACAATGGTGAGAGGAAGGTATTTAGTACAGACAGGCTGTGCCAAAAACTCTGCTCTTCCATTTACCATTTTTAACTGTTACGTACCAGCAACAATAGAAACACAATGAGCCATGTTTAAACGTTAAAATCTATTTATTAATAACTATTTGTAATAATAAGAGAAATAAAAACATTAGATATTAAACATTGACCCCAAAATAAACTCGTGTGTGGCAAATTTCCAAACCCTAAGTCAAAGAATAGTTCTGAAAGTTCAGTTCAGCAAGTCATCAGGTAGAATGATGAGCAGAGGCTTCTGAAAACCACAGTAGATCGTAGAGAAAAAATTTACGAAATCCATAAGTTCCTCGATGGAACCCATATGACATCTCTGTCGCCGATGATCTCCATTGCTTTGTTCCAAAGTATCTGCCACACTGTGGGCACTCGATTCGTGGCCACCCACAAATTTACCTGCTTTCCAGTACAGGTTAACGACAAAGTGGACTCCACAGATTGCGCCAAAAATCCATACATGGATTGTATAGTGACAGTCGCTACTATTGTTCTTCATCCATAGATACAGAGACCGTCTCTCTGTGCAACAGTCAGTACCCTCTGGTTATAGTTTTTTTTCACTTGTTGAAATCCAGTAACCACACCCACCCCCACCCCCACCCCCACCCCCACAACACAACTGTCCAGGTGCCTTAAAGGGACATTCACCACTTTGGAACCTGGCTTGTAACAGCACCAACAACCTAGGTTGAAAAAGGAATGGAAGTCCTACAGAGTGAGGGTAGGGAGTTAGGCAGAAGGTTCAAAAGCAGGACCTCAAAGGTTGTGACCTCTAGATCACTCCTGGTGCCGTGTGCTAGTGAGGGTAGGAACAGGAGGACAGGGCAGGTGAATGTGTGGCTGAGGTGCTGCTGCAGGAGGGAGGGATTGAGGTTCTTGGACAATTTAGATCTTTCCTGGGGCAGAGGTGACCTACACAAGAGGGTTAGGGTTACACCTGAACTGGAAGGGGACCAATATCCTGGGGAGGAGATTTGCTAGCCCTACTTGGGAGGGTTTAAGCTAGTGTGGCAAGGGGTGGAACGCAAAGCAGTTGTGTGGCAGATGAGAAAGTTCAGGCAAATATAGCAATGTCACTTCTGTTTGATCACGTATTATCT
>JARFYF010006080.1:0-17150 GCA_030265395.1 Rhina ancylostomus | reverse complement strand
CAACAGCCGTGCAGAAATTAAAAAAAACTGAAATTATTGGGCTTCCCCTGGGAAAAACTGATTGGGCCTTCAAATTCAATTTTCTCACACTTTTCTAAATATTTTTCTCTAATATGGTAGAAATGCTTTTCACTCAGAATTTTTATTCACCTATGACAACTCCTATCGTGCAGCTCGTAACAAGGTGTACCATGACTATGGCATGTCCAGTGACCACTTTTAGTTGTACATAGCTTGGCTTCAGTATAATTTTTAAATCCTACTGACAGTTGTTGTTTTCCATGCCTAATTTGCCAAATATACAATTTCCTAATTATTCTAGTAATGTGTAGAAATGTACTTGATGGACAGAAATTTTCATAATTCTAAATATTTGTTGACAATTAAGTTTGTTTTTCACCATATTTCTTTCCCTACATCTGCCATCCCCTACCTGGAGTTGGAGACTTCTCAATGCAACTTGAACCCTGTTTGTTCCTTGTCCTGTGTTCAGTTATCCATCACTGGCTTGACTGGGTGTAGGAACAGAAAAATATTTTATTTATTTTGGGTGGGGTCTGTATAAGAGGGCACACATCACAGCTGAGAATGAATCTGTCCTAATCCAACATCTGTACACATGGATTCCTGCAGCAACATGATTGAGAACACTGCCAAATGTCCCCCTCCCCCAGCACAGAAATGTTGAGCAATAGTACTGCAAGTCCCAAAGGCCTGGCTTAGATCAGTTAATTTGACATAGTGTAGGCATTAACTGGGGTTGTTGTTTAGCTACTGATACTTTTCAATGATTGCAGAAGTGCTGTTGCAGTTCTTCCAGAGTTCAGAATTACTTTTGGTACGAGGTTAATGTGTGCAATACAATGGGGGGAGAAATTCAACTGCGCTTGTAACCAGCTTAACGCCAGCGGGACAAATGCTCTGCAGGCTGGATTTTGTGAGTTTGGCTTTGTTCACTTAAGTATCAATAGGAACCTTGCTTCAGCCTGCAAGAGGACAGGGCATTTTCCTTGCCTCGGGTGTAGCACAAAATGAATTTTTTCTTCCGAAGTATTCGGTTCAGAACTATTTAATGTAAACTTGTTCATACTGGCCAAAGCATGCATATCGTGTACCTTCTACACTTCAGTTACAATTTGAGATCTCCTTCAATGGTACAAATGACTGAAGATTCAGCCCTATGTAATAATAGGAGCTGGGGAATTGTGGAGAAGCATACCTCTTGTATTACTGTCTCTACTTCATCAGAAAAAGACTATCATCAGATTGACCATGGAGAAGGACGTGGAGGATAGTGAGATCAGGGAGGGGTATGTTGATATTCTAGGGCATTTTGTTATTAAGGAGGAAAGGGTTTTGGGTCTCCTGAAGAACATTAAGGTGGAGAAAACCACATGGATTCCTGCAGCCACGTGATTGAGAACCCAGCCAAATGTCCCCCACCCCCAGCACAGAAGCTGGAGCAATAGCACTGCAAGTCCCAATGGCCTGAAGGGATTTAACCCAGGTTATTGAGGGACATGAGAGGACATTGCTGGGGCCTTGACAGAGATCGTTGTGTCCTCTTTAGCCACAAGTGATGTCCAAGAGGACTGGAGAATAGACAATGTTGGCCCTCTGTTAATGGATAAGCCAGCGAATTATAGGCTGGTGAGCCTTGCATCAATGGCAGTGAAATTATTGGAGAAGATTCTTGGGGATAGTAGTATTCTATTTTTGGGGATAGTATTACATCTGGGAAATTGTAGATTATTAGATACAATGGGCATGACTTTGTGTGGGGTTATGTCTTACAAACTTGATTGAGTCTTTTGTGGATATGTGGACTTTAGGAAAGCATTCGACAAGCGCCTTCATGGTCGGCTGATCCAGAAGATTGGGGCATATGGGATCCATGCTGGCTTGGTAGATTGGATTCAAAATTGGCTTGGCCATAGAAGATGGTGGGGTGTTATTCTGACTGGAGGTTCATAACCAGTGGTGTCCCACGGGGATAGACCTTAAAAATGATTTGGATGAAAAAAGTAGCTGGGATGGTTAGTGAGTTTGTAGATGACACAAAAATTGACAGATTTTGTGGATAGTGAGGAAGGTTGTCAAAGGATACGGCAGGATATAGATCAGTTAGAGGTATTGGCAGAGAAGCGGCAGGTGGTTAAATCCAGACAAGTGTGAGGTGTTGTACTTTGGGAGTTCAAATGTAAGAGTAATACAATGACAGACCCTTAGGAAAATTTATGTACAGAGGGATCTTGGAGTGCAAGCCCATAGCTCCCTGAAAGTAGCAACACAAATGGATAGGTTGGTAAAGAAGGCATACGGCATACTTGCTTTCATCAGTTGGGGAGCTGAGTATAAAAGCTGGGAAGTCACATTGCAGCTGTATGACACTTTGGTTAGGCCACATTTGGAGTATTGTCTACCGTTCCGGTTGCTGCATTACAAGAAGGATGTGAAGGTTTTGGAGAGGGCACAGCAAAGGTTCACCAGGATGTTACCTGGTTTAGAGCGTTAGCTATAAGGAGAAGTTGGACAAAACTTGGATTGCTTTCTCTGGATCATTGGAGGCTGAAGGGCGACTTGTTAGAAGTATATAACATTATGAGAGGCATAGATACGATGGATATTCACTGTCTTTTTCCCAGGATGAAATGCCAAACACTAGAGGGCATGGTTTTAAGGTGACAGGGGGAAAGTTTAAAGGAGATCTATGAGTCCAGTGTTTTTACACAGAATGGTAGGTGCCTGGAGCACACTGCCAGGGTAGGTGATGGATGCAGATCTGAATGCAACGTTTAAGCGGCATTTAGACATTTGGATGTTTAAGTGGCAGGCAGATAAGATTAGTTTAATTTGGCATCATGGTCGGCACAGACTTCTGGGCCAAAGGGCCTGTTCCTCCACTGTACTGTTCCATGTATGCATTCTATTGCAAGATTAGTACTTGACGATGACAAAATACAACAACTCTGTTTATTTTAAGCAACATTGTGAATCAGAGGACATTTAAATTGGTAAGCTACTGAAGGACGTCAGAGAAGGCAAACAAAAAGGAGCAAGGTTTTATGGAAGTGAAGTGAAAGTGCTCATCACTGATGTGAAAGGAGGTTGCCCACTAAGGTCTACTGATCCTTGTGGCACGATCAACCATATTTGTCAATATTAGGTTCATTCTGGCACCACCTGAATGGTACACTATGCATCTAGCAACAGTGCTGTTATTCAAGTAGTACCCAATCACTTTAAAGTGTTCTCATAGGAACTGAAACAGGAACCAACGTGCACTTATTTTGAATTAATTTTATAAACATTTTACAGAGGAAAAAAGATTGGCACATTCCCATGAGATTATGGTAGAAGCTAAAACAGCAAGCAAAACTTAATAAAATAAATTTAATGAGCTTTTTAAAGACTAAACTTTGAAATAATTACTCCTAGGAATTTTAGTGATAGAGAGTTGTTCAGCAGTAACTAAGACTCATGCTACTAAAATGATATTTGCCATTCAACAAGGCTTATGTTTACCAAGGTCTTTGCAGAAAGAAAATTGTGTAAAACCTTAAAGTCAATTCAGTGATGTTAAAAGGACTTCAGTCCTCAAGAACTTCAATTGCTGAGAGACAGGGTATCATTACAGCAGTCTTTAGATTTCTGTGTTTAACTTGGCAAATGCAGACCGCAGATTGTCAGTTTCACAGCAATGATGAGGAATGCCAACAGTTTTACCTCTTTGTATCCTCAGGAGCCTGGCATTCCTAACTTCCAGCACTCTCCTTTATGAGTCCCAGACTCCCCTGATTAACATGAGCTGTTGCCAGTCTACCTGGGTTAAGCAAATGCAAACATGCATGGTAATGTCCTTTCAAGTCATTTTCTGCCTCCATGAATCCACATTCTGGGTTTCAAAAACAGTAAAACACTCGAATAAAATAAAAAATTAAAGTTTAAAACAAGAAGTGAACTTATTACACAAGTGATGAACAATCTAATATAACAGTTATATATGATAAGGGTAGAGATTCTGTTAAGCTTCATGATCAAGGGAAACAGTTAGTCATAACTTTAAATACTGAATGAAACATTGTAATTTCATTAACTGCATAGAACATTCCGGATTTCCTATCAGCTTATTGATTTTTGTTTTTGAGTTGATACAGGATGGCAGCTCAGGGATAGATTTTTGTGATCTCCACCCCTTTTGCTTTACCACTTCAGCATCTTCCCAATCCCTTGCCCATCTTTCTTGCATTGCTTAGTATTTGGGCAGAATATTGTAACAGTAAATATGGGAAAATACATTTTAATAAGTTTTTTTAAATTTCCTTTTACTTTAATATAGAGCACAAGGGACCACAGTTAGGCCCAGGCATCCCATGTTCTCAGGTTATTGAGAGGGAGCAGAAATGTTTCCAGGTGGTTGGAATTGTTTAACTGCTCTCTGAGTGATAGACTGAGCAAATCCCATAAGTAGTTGAAAAGTTTTACCTATTTTATAGGCAGCATGACAGTTGATAACATTCTTAAATTGTGGTGCACCCCAAGATCCCACCCTCGTCTCAGCAGGATTCCCCAGCTGAAGGTAACCCTGTATTCAAAGGCTCAAGGATTGACCGGAGTCCTAGAGATTCCCTTGGGCAAAAAGTGATGTTGCGCTGCCAAAACTCAGCCACAATTTTGTAAGAAGTGAAAGTGTTTCTCACAGCCTTTAAGAATTTCAGTCTCCATTCTTTCCAAAGTATCTCATAATTTCATTAGTTATTTCAGAACTCCCTTTTCTGCGCAATTTTCATGCTATCAATTCTCAGACCAAAGAGAACAGACACTTTTTAATATCTTGGAAGGAATTACTGGAATCTCATGGACTTTGAAAACTGGCACCTCAAATTCAAAAGGGAACTGTTAGTCAAACATAAGCTGAATCGGCGATGAAGTCTGCATATATAAAAATTATGTGCTATGCCCTTTTTAAGCATGTTACCAGGGAGACCATAACAACAAACTTCACAACATTATGTCTAGATAGGCTTCGTTGAAGATGGGGTCTGAAGTTTTCCAGCACAATTGCAGAAGTTCAGTAGGCCTCTAGTGGGAGCGAAAGAATTGAAATCCCAGTGGAACCAAAGGAGCCAACACACGCTATCGCTGTTGCACCACCATCAAGAACACTTACCGTGCCATCCCACGCCCGCACTTGGGCAACTCCGATCACCTGGCTCTACTTCTACTCCCAAGATGTGCCCTTCATGATGTTGGCACCCGCTGGACACACTTGAATTAAAAATATTCCCACTGACCCCCCCCACATACTTAAGTGGGATCAGAACTGCATGCCAGGATTTTAGGCACACTATGGATTTATCTGCTTTAACAACTTCTGAAGCACAATGATTGGATTTTGAAGAGGCAACCACTAAAATCTTAGACAAAGTACTTAACATGTATAACAAGGAGGAGTAAGATTCAGCCTTGTATGTTTTGACTAAAAATTTAATCCATCCTGTTGCTCAAAGCTTTGAGAGTTCAAAATGGTGAACTCTTTTGAGGCTCATGGGGAGTGAACAAAATTGGTCTGTCCCAGCACTTAACTCTCCACATCATAAACTGGTCAGCAAATTGAGGCACAAGGAGGCAGCAGTGTCGTTCAAAAGGCTGATCGACAGTGTACTGGTTAGTTGTTTATACCCTTTTAGATTCCAGATTCATTTTAGACTACGAACCATCCAGGACATTCACCATGACTCCTGTCATCTCAAACATTTGCCCCTTCTGAGCAGATTCACGTTGCACTTTATTTTTCTAGCCAACAGATTTCTGACTTCAACTAAGAAATATTATTTCCTGCATTAAATACCTCAAAGACAAGGGAGGAGTGAAGCAGACTGGGATACAAGAAGCAACTAAAAGTTGATGGAGGAAGTGGACCCTCTTCTGACACAAGCCCGCAAGTGGATCTTCAAGAAACATTTCTGTTCTAAGTTTACTGAGGATTGCAGTTCAAGGGCCCTTCACTTCACAAAGGCATATGACACCAAGATATGCTACCTATTGCTGCTGTACTGAGAACTATAGCAGGGCATGCACTGTGATTCCTGTGGTCTTCCAGGTCACCGTGGGCATTCACCTAGTAGCTTTCAAGGTCACCACGAACATGAATTCCTATGGTTTTTAACTTTTTTGAATATACTTTCAGGGTGTTGTCGGCTTGTTACTCATTATTTGTGAAGTCATCAAGTTTCTCTGCATCAGAAAGAATAGCCACATTTCTTTTCGAATGGACATGGCAGACTTTCCCAGCATCGAAGGTAAATTCAAATGCCCTGACATTGTCTTACGTGGTCCCACATGTCATACTGGCACATTTCTTGGTCAGAAGTAATTCCACAAATTTAATCATTGCAGGAAGGTGCAGAGGTGGAAAGGTGCTGCTCAGTGGATGAACTAGAATATAGGTATAAGGAGATCTGCCAACGCTTTACATAAAGTTGATTTATGCTTTCTTTATACATAAAAAACTATATTTGACCACCAAAAAAGGAAAACTTGTGAAAGGAGAAAGATGAAATGATAGTTGTGGTATGAATTCGAATTGTGATTATCATGTTGCTGAAATCTGTGATAGATATTTTCCATGCTCATGAAGTTTGCAGATTTGTACTGAAAATTTATCTTATGTGAACTGTTAGCATCTGGATAGAAAAACATGGGTTGCATACATCTTGAATTATTTCATTCATCTGCAGAGATGAATTTGGACTCCAAGAACAAATCATGCATTCTAGGATTACTAATGCAAACTGCAAAATAAACATTAAGATAATCTGCCTCTCCATTGTTCAGAAAATGGAGCTGGAAGCCGTTTGGAATATAACACCAGATAACGCAATCATGATATATACTGTGCTTCATATGGATCTGACTGCTTCCTGACTGCTTCCTCTTATGTACTTGCATCCTCTGATCCTCCTAATCCTCCTTCACAGTAAACAATGACTAGATAACTAGCTTTCCCTCTTTTTTTTAATTGTGTTCATGGTAAAAGTACTAATTTTACAATTGCTGGTGGAGAGCATATATCCTTACCCCTTCATTTCTTTTATTTATGTTCTCCCTCACTCCCATATTTTTTATTCATAGTTTGTTGCTGCCACATTTAGTTCACACTCTCACAGATCCATGCATCTCTTTTGGAGATGAGAGTGACATTCTAAAAAGAAATCTGACCTCCAGGTGAAAACCCATTCCTAGAAGTCTGTTCTTTCATAAAGACAAAAATAGCACTTAATGGATATTTGCAGCTTCTCTCCTCTACTCTCTGACCTCACACCCCATCCCTTCCAACTGATAATATCATAACACCTCATTAACTGTAGGATTGCTTGCTTAAAAGTATGTCACTCCTTTGAATGTTGTATTTTGTTTCAGTGATGTTCTAGACCGAATTAACCCGTTAAATACCTTACTTTCAGCCATTCGTATGTCAGAAAATCAGGGCAGGAAGGCAATGATAGTGGGAGAGACAATGCGAAAGTAAAAATGATAAATTTGAATGATAAGCAAAAAAATTATAGATTTTAAGAAGAAATGCAAAATAGTACAAAGTTCAACCATTCCATAATCCTGTCTCACAAGTTCTGTGCAGATGTTACTTGCATCCTTGCTGATGTAATTAGCACTCAATCTTTTGATGCTTCATAATTATAATTCTCATCCCTGTGTTTAAGTTCCTCTTTAGCCTCATCCTTCGCCACTTGTGTGACCTCACAAGTCCTCCAATCACCACCTCTCTGGCATTCCGCTCCCAAACTCTGTTCCTTTAACACCAGGGATTGAGCATCCACAAACCTCCTGGGCTGAGAATTCCAAATAATTGCAATGACTCTTTTTCTGCTCACTTTCATGCCTTCCAAAATTAGAGAGTTCCACACAAAATTGAAAACTGATCGCGTTTCCATGTAATTAAAATACACGTAAAGAAAGGAAAGATATAATTTAAATGTTTTGCCATCCTTTCAAGGTGCTATTCTGTAACTCCAAGATTAGCTTTCATTTTTTCAATATTGTTTCAGACTTTCTGGATTATTTTTCTTCTACCATTTTGTAGAAAATTGAAGATTCTGTGGTAAATTGAAATAACATCTATAAATATTCATACTACCAATGAAATCTTAACAATGAAATATAAAAACAAATATGAATATAAGGCATCCTAAAATGACAGGAAGTTTGTACTTTAACAAATGATCTTTATTAATTTATCCTCACAAAGCTCTTTTCAGTTAACCTCTTTCATATTGTATCTATTACACCTGAGAAATGAGAGATTGAAATGCCAAATGAAAATAAAATTAATTCAGGCCAGTATTCCAATATCTACAAGGAACTGAAGTTAACAATTTATTCACTTGCCTCATGTAAAAGAAAAAATAAATCAGAAAAAGAAATTCAGACCATTAATTGTTATTGATGGCATTGAACTACCAATCCTTTAGCTATTGAGTATCATGCTATTTTTACATGCTAGGTTTCATCTTCAAGGTATAAGAAAAAGATTACCCAATATTCATAAGATGCAAGAAAAAAGATCAGTGTCTCCAGGTTTGGATTCTTTGTGCTGCATAACAATGAATCAGAATACTAAACAGTATTGCAAGTGTTTTTGGACTGTTATCTAATATATGCATTGGCTTAACAAATCAGAAATCACAGACTGTGCTCTGAATAACATTGCACAGGTTGGTTGGTGCGCTAAAACTAAATGGGAGTAAGGTTCATTCAACAGTGTTCAAAGAATGAATAAAACCTCCACATAATCCTAATGCAAATGTCCTGCTTTATAGCCTCTGCTATTCTCCCAAGTCAGCAGTTCAAAATTTAGCATCTGTTTTTGATTTTAAAAAAAGGCATTTAAAAAACATGTTCCTTCCTTTATCTTCATTGCAAAGGGGACCAAGGAACTGAATCATACTGTAGTTTAGTCTACACAGCTGGCACTGTGTAGAGAAAATGGGACCTGTGGCAGAACTGTGGCATTTTGAAGGGTAGAATCAGGAAGCTCCAGGTACTGTTTTGGTGGCTGCAGACGCAGCTTGCTGACCATGGGAGGTCAAACTGCCATGGGCCTCTGGAGAGTCTTCTGTTAGGAAAATCGTGTTGAGGGGCAGTGGGCAATTGGTGATCAGCATTAGGTGATTAATATAGTGCCTGTTTTTCACAAAGGGGCTTGTAACAGTTGTAAAGCTCTGGTTTCCTTAAACGTAAGTCATAATTAACAATCACACATTTGGAATGCCTACAATAGATGGCACAGTTGCATTGATAGTAGAGCTGCTGCCCGACTGTTCCAGCGACCCAAGTTTAATCCTGACCTCTGGTGCTGTCAACATGGAGTTTGCACATTCTCCCTGTGGCCGCCTGGGTTTTCCGCAAGTGTTCCTGTTTCCTCCCTCATCCCAAAAAGACATGCAGATCGGTAGGTTAATTGGCCACTGTAAATTGTTGTTGGTGAAAGATGAGTGGCAAAATCCAAGGGGAAGTTAATGAGAATATGGGGAGAATAAAATGGATGAGGGTAGGATGAGTATAAAACTGAGTGGCTGACGGTCAGTGCAGACTTGGTGGGCCAGAATTTTTGTGCTATATCTCTCCACGATGCTATGACAATTTGGTGGGTGGCTTGTTACGAGAGTGGATTGAGTACACTTGCTGCCTGTTGGATCTGCAGTGATACTTAAAAGGCCAGTAGTGAGATGCAAATTCTGGCTGAGATGGCTGATTGATAAATATATTTAACAGAAAAGGCCAAATATTTGATTCTTCACTTACACTGGTTGGTTTATCTTCGAAAGGATATTGTGTTGCTTAGTTTATCATCAGTAGGGAGCTACAATTGTCTTTTGTCCTTTTTTGAGAGGAAAATGTGTTATGGCTCTTCTAATTTTTATCCACTATTCCTGACAGCAACTGGTTCAGGTTGTGAAGAATGATCAATGTAAGGTAATAATCTTTAAATTGGAGGGAATTAGAAATGGTACCCTAGAACTTGCTTCTGCAGAATCTCCTGCATCGCATGATTTGAGTCAGACGTAGAAAGGATTAGTTTTTTACCATGTCCCAGGAATACACCTTGCTCTAAAACTAAAAAGACCACCCTGCTATACCAGCATTCTGACCAGCTTAAAATATTCCTCTTGATCCTTTTACTGATTATATTCAATTTTTGTTCAGTCTGTGCTGGAAATTTCTGAATTGATTTAATCCATCTGGCCTAAAATGAGATTTGGACTTTGTTCCAGAAATTAAACATCTATTTGCTACATGTCCACCTCTGGGTTTACATTTGGTCAGCTAGTTTTTGATGACTTTTGACTCTCTTCATGCATGCCAGGAATTAAAGCAAAATCAAAATAAAACACAATACATCAAGTGTTTTTTGCAACAAAAAGCAACTTGCATTTATATATTGGCTTTCATGTGAAAAAATATCCCAAGTTGTTTCACAGCAGCATCATTTCCCACTACATCTATAAGTCAGAAAGAATTGGTGGTTGTTCTCAAAATCCGTTATTAAACACACAGAGTAGAATTAAGAGACCAACAAATCATAACTCACTAACTACTGGGCAGATGAAATTATACTTTCTATTTGTCACAGGTCCCTATACATTTGATTGTTATTGTGCAAAGTATCTGGGGATTTTGTTTTCTTGTGGGTTGCTTCACATAAATTCAACTGCCAAATCTGTAATTGATTGGTATTTGATTAACCATATTGTGGTTGAACTAAAGGAAGTACCAATCCTTCAACAATAATTCATTCTTAAGTATGAACTACTCAACACTCTTGCATTCTTTTGACTCAGATCTTATCAAGATAATTCATACCGAAATAAAGAAGATTACTCATTTAGGGAGTTTCTTTGTTGGTTGAGATTAATACTGCTGAATTTGTTCTAGATTTCTACATTGCTTTATTGGACCAAGAAGGAAGCAAAACCCATAAACAACTACATGGTAATAAAACCTCTTAAACATGAAAGAATTCCAATGTTTTATGAGAGGAAGTGACACTTGGGTAGACATGTTCTTTTGAATTCCTTGCTGTTGATTCTGCACAGAATGATGAAACACACAACTTACAATGTAATTTTTAAGTAGTTAAGGTCATAGAAAAGAAATACACAGACAGTACTAAAGTCACTAAAAAGTGAATCATAAAAAGCCTTTGGGATGGCTTTCTATTCTAAATATATTCTATTCTATTCAAACTTCTTGGATGCTTTAATAGCAAGGAGAAAATTTGCCTCTTCAGTTTTCCATTGTCCATTTGGAAAAAATGTTGTACGTAAGAATAACCCAACAAAGGTCAAGTTAAATTAAGTTCTACCAAACTGTCCATGTTTCAGCAAACTTGAAATACCAATCATACCCTGGGTATGATTTCTGACATTTTTCAAATCAGTCTTTGTGATATGTATTCTTGAGAATTTGTGTTTATTTTTTTAGAAAGAAACTTGGTACCATTTCCACTCGACTTTTAAATCTTAGGATTGTTCAGAGAAGAGATGTTCTTCCTAAAATTTTCAGTTAGAGTTTATGGATTGTTTAAATTTTTCTTTCTATCATCTATTAGGCAGTTGTGGCTCCATGTAGTTGTATAAACTAATCTAATGTTATTTCTTTAAACAGTTATAATTTTATTGCACAGCTGGTATGTGACAGATGTTGGACAAAGAAATGCAGCTGTTTTTTTTTCACACAGGAAATAGTAAAAGGTTGTGCAATGACTACGTCGTCCCTGCCTGAACATTAATTGATTCCTTCACATCAGTAATTAAAGTGTTTATATTTGGATATTACAGAGAATTTAATCATTGGCAGTGCAGCAAGCTGGAGTTCCTCTTTTACTGAGGCAGGGGTGGGAGTGGTGAACTGAAATATATGCACTCATCAAGATGAAGGATGACAGTTGACAGGATGAACATTAGTAAACTTTTGCAGAGATCCCCAGCCACCAATATGCAAACAACATGCTGAACCCCGAGCTCTAAAGAGAATTCCTACCGCACATTTGTTTCTTCTCACACTCTGCTTCCTCTTGGGCCCAGAATGAGCTTGCCAAATTAATTAGTTCAAATTAATTCTGAGTTTGAAAGGAGTTTTGAGCTGTGGACTCCCAGCCATGGCACTGGGATTGTCCAAAAACATTTCGTTTTTGATCTTTATCTGGCTATGAATGGAGAAGTCCTTTTATCCATTTGTCTGAATTGTGTTTTAAGCTGGTGGTCCAGAAGTGAAAGTTTATTCTGACAAATGCACAGTTCTTTTTTTTATTTCTTGACTATTATTGCAATTTGTTAACTCACAGCTTATTTTTATTTTGACTAGAAATTAACTCACTTTATTACTGATGTAAATACATGTACCTTATAGTTTAAGACCAATATCCTTTCTCATGGCTGTTAAAACACGATCCAAAATAAAAAGCTCCCTGTGGTGCTTGTAGCTTTTTCCCTAAAGAGTCTCCTCGAAGGCCAAGGTGGAGTTCTGAGATGCAGTATTTGATTAG
Organism: Rhina ancylostomus; assembly: GCA_030265395.1. Lineage (NCBI taxonomy): Eukaryota > Metazoa > Chordata > Chondrichthyes > Rhinopristiformes > Rhinidae > Rhina > Rhina ancylostomus. The sequence goes on along the minus strand of JARFYF010006080.1, from coordinate 4,585 downwards.
TCCAACTTAAATGCTTGACACCACCTTGATAAGGAAGTTCATTTTCTTGCTTGGAACAATTGGCCCATGGATGGCTAATGTTCTTGGTCTTGGTGAAATTTGATACTAATGCACATTAAAGAGATTGCATGCCTTTGTTTTGGATAGCCCTGTAATTATCAATGAACTGTTGTTCATTGGTATATTGAGAGAGACTAAATACATATTTGAAGAAGACTTTTGATACATTTTTGGAAAAACTCTGAAGGCCTTACTAATGGTCCATCAGTACTAATTCCAGAGATCCTGTAAGGTTCACCCTAAGAGTGCAAATTTACTTTACCAAATGGGAAATACTGTTGAGGACACCAGGAGAAAGGGAGTGGTAGGTCAGGGGATTTTGCTCAGGTTCTGGAGGTGAAGGGGAGATAAAGCCAGGCAGAGTGGTACCACTGAAAACATTGTAATGGCACAAACAAATATTAAACTATTCACTGAAATGCTTATTCTTGGGAGTACCCAATATTATCATACCACATTTATGAAGTGAGTTCCCTCTGGCAGCAAGAATTTGAAGAAAGTAGCTGCAATATTCCCTGACTTTTCCCTCAAGAACCTGGCTGTGATCATCTTGCTTCAGGCCACATAATATGCTCGAGCAGCTTGGGCCACCTAGCTGATAGCAAAGACACTGGTATAGTGGTGGGTGACAGAGCAGAGTGATGCCTCTGGTCTTCCATGCCATTACTTTGGAGTATCTCTTCAGCCAGTGACTTGCAGAGGACCTGTGAAAGCTGTTTGACATTGGTAATGCTGCAGCAATCACCAGACACTGTGATGTGGGACTCCACAGGCTGCTGAATGGAAACAGACAGCCCCACACCATGAGAAAGTGAGTTAATTCCTGGCTTTCCTCCAAGCCATGGGCCAATCTGGTGGCAAACTCCTCCGCTCATGCCCCTAACTGTTCTCCAGTGCCCTCCCCAAACACCCCTCCACTGGACCACAATTTGTGAGGTAATGAGTATAGAATTTATCTCTCGGTCAGACTTAAGCTTAGCTTTCCAAAGTTCTCATCAGCAGAATAAACATGTGGTTGAGACCACATGAAGTCTTCATTAAAATCCAGAAGGGCCTAGGTGCAGTTTGTGTTGAGACACATGAAGCATTTTGAATGAGTATTAATTTGTGAGATTGGGAATGAGGAATTGGTGTGAATATACAAGGGAGCAGGAATGGTACATTGGTAAATTGGTTTATTATTGTCACATGTACAGTGAAAAACTTTCTTTTGCATGCCATTCATACAGATCATTTCACCATATCAGTACATTGAGGTGGTTATAGAATTTAGATTTAAGAGAGTAGAACACTTATAATAGAAGTAATGAGCAGATCTGCAGAGAGCTCCAGCACCATCTTGCCCCATGTGGGGGCAATGGCCCCACATATGATGGTGATTAGTCCCTGGGTCATCTTGTGTCTGTTCCTACTGCCCTCTTCTGATTAATGGCAGCATTGCCTCCTCAAGGGGAATGACCTCATGCAAGTACTTCCCCCTTCCCCAGTCAAGCCCTACTGTAACTTGTACTGATATCATCATGTGATATAGTGTCCCAGGAAAAGAAAGAGCGGTGGTTGTGAATGAGTGTATTGGCAGGTGTTTGTGTGTCTCACACGACTGACAGCTGTGAGATGTGTCTGAAGTGTTTGCAATGCCTCTGAAGAATTCAATGATGTGGCTTGTATGAATATCAGTGCATTGGGTGGGTGCCATCAATAAGAAGCATGTTTGAGAGATGGGATCCTACCTTGATCCTTTGTGTTAAGTTACTAATATTTTTGTGGCACTGTAGGCCATATTCTGGCTGCAGGATTCCTAGTTGTGTTCCTTGGTGATTTCCTGCCATATTACTGGCTCTGAGGTTTCCTTCTCCCATATGCCCTTGGATATGCCTCCCCAGTCAGCATGTCTCTGAGAAGCTGGGACCCCCTGCCACATAAACACATGTTTCCTGTCAGCATCCACATCTTCAGCAAAAAAACTGATCTCGGAGATCTGTGTTTTAGTACCTCCAGGCAAGTTTAAGTCAGGGCCATCAGCAATTAGTCCCCAGAATGGCTGCTAAGTCCAGACTTTAGACAAGTGCACATTAGCAAGCATCCATTCACCATCTGTTTTCACCCACACCTCAAAAGAGCATTTTGAACCCAAGCCAGGTAAAACCAGAAGGAAGATTAAGGTGCTTTCCATTGAAATTCAGAATTCAATATAAATTCTGCAATATAATTCTTATAGACCTTCAAATAAAATGATTTCTTGCTGAATTTATTTTCACAAAATTTATTTAATGTTGTCTGCATTATCAGAAAAAAAGGAAAAATAGAAGACAGCTGCTCTGATTTTCCACCCTATGAAAATAATTTGTGCCAAATTCTTTTCCTTAAAATCCTTCTGACTGACTGTTCCACCCACCCCCTACCCTTCAACATCAGTATTAAGGGAGCATTGCCAGAGAGCAGGGGAGAATGCAGGATTGGTCAGGATCCCCTACCAGCTACTATCTGTCTTTAAAAGGGATTTTCAAACTGCATTCCCTCACAGTGTACAGTGCAGCAAAATAACAGAATCTATGCATAGGCCACAATGAATACCCCTTTTTCTCTTTCCATAGGCCAAAATGAATACCCCTTAGATTTTCAAAGAAGAAATATATTTAAGGAAGAAATATATTTAATGAAAAATCTTAATGCTGTTGCTACTAGAAATAAATCCTAGACTACCTTCAATCGTGCCAAATCATTCAAAGTGAAAAGCTTCAAATTATGAGGAGTGGAACCAAGTCAATTGCATTTACAAAACCAGATGTGATGTCTGCTCATCATGGAATTTTAATTCTGCAATATATGTTGGTGATGAGTATAGTATTGCAAGTAAATATTCTGATCATTCCACATATGATAGAACTTTTCACCATCCCTATCTACTTGAAGTGAGTAGAGTAGGAATTATATGGCATTGCACAATTCTTTATGCAAAAAGCAATGGATTTGTAACCAAGTCTACTGGTTGTTAAGCACAATTGAGAACTCCGTGCATGCCGAGTGTGCACCGGGAAATTGTAATATGATCTACAATGTGTATGATGTACTTGTGCTCTGGGCACATGCACTGATTTAAAGTGGTGTCCAATACATGATTAGTATCACTTTTGGCATTTTCAGGCACAAGAATGCAGTTCAGGAGGGGTGCAGGCATTGATTGCAAGAACTAATGCTAGATAAGGAGGGGCTCCACTGGTTGCTGTTGAAGGTTCTGCATTACTTTTTTGTGGAAGATCATGATTTCTTTACACTAATAAGGCCTCAGTTGTCATGCTGGCTAACCTCAGAGCCCACATCCAATGGCACAGTATTCCATCAGCTTCTGCCACAGTGGCTATCTTTCTAGTCAAGGGGATATTTAGCTTAGCATTAAGTGCTCTTGTCATGGTGGGAGATCTTGAGGCCCATTTTGTTCTTCTCTTGCAACTTTGGGAATACAATGTGACTTGTGCACACCAGGCTCAGTATTTCCATTCGTGACACGTACTTCCCTTGGGATTGAGCAAAACTTGCTTCCACTCTAGTTCTGTAGGTTCTGAGGTGACTAATGTAGGAACTGCAGACTCTTCCATAGATGGGGCAGGAGGGTGGGCAGTTTGTGAGGTGATGTGCTCCTTCTCCTGCTTACACATGACTTCTCTGTGCATCCAGTGCAAGGATTCAAGGTTCTCTATACCAGCTCATTTGCATCTTTTCCACTTCGAATGAATGTGGGGCAGAGATTCTCAGGAGTGAGTGAGGATATTGTACTTCAAAAGTGTTTAGAGCACATCATTGAATCTTTTCCTTTGTCCACTTGATCCTCTCTTCCAATGATAGATCTTGGAACAGAGTGTTTGTTTTGGGAGGATGGAGTTTGGTCTATGATCGACATGGCCTCCCCAGCACAGCCAGAAGTAACTAGGGTCTCAATCCCAGAATTATGGTTTGGAAGACTCATTACCTGAACCTTACACTCAACATCTGCAAGACAAAGGTCCTCCTTCCTCTAATAATAAAGATTCTCAGAAGATCTCTTCCCTAGTTTGGCAGGAGGTTGGGAACCCGAATGATAGGTTAGAGGTTAGTGCACTTAGTGTTTAAGTAGATGCAGCGTGCAGAAAGACTGTGAGGAAGGATAGGCAGTTGAAAGTGCAAAATTACAGTCAGTTGGATGGTCTGAAGTGTGTCTACTTTAATGCGAGAAGTATCAGGAACAAGGGTGATGAACTTAGAGCACGGGTAAATACATGGAACTATGACGTCTTGGCCATTACAGAGACTTGGCTGTCACAAGGGCAGGAATGCCTGCTGGATATTCCAGAGCTTTTTGTTTCAAAAGGGACAGGGTGGAGATAAAAGAGGTGGGGGAGTGGCTTTGCTGATCAGGGACAAAATCAGAGCTGTAAAAAGGGAGGACATCCTGGAGGGATCATCTACTGAGTCAGTGTGGGTGGAAATCAGAAACAGGAAGGGAGCGATCACTCTATTGGGAGTATTCTACAGAACTTTCCCCGCCCCC
>JARFYF010005296.1:6991-17345 GCA_030265395.1 Rhina ancylostomus | reverse complement strand
CTAAAGGTAGACCAATACTCTGGCAACTAGTGCCAGAGAAACACAGGTTCTTATGCTCGGCCCCTGATGGGGCTCAGTTGTGCACAGTTGTCTTATCAGTCCAGCATGGAATCCATGTGCCTGACAACAAGGCATTAATGGAGCCAAATTGAGGGCCAGAACTCAGAACCATGACAAAACAAGTCTCCACCTGCGCTGTAAGCTGCCAACAAAATAATTTACATTTTGATCTTTATACCTTCTGTTTTCTGTTTTCTCTGAAATCCACGATATGTTGATTTGACATCTTTTCTTCTGGTCCCAATCAACAATAATCAAACTGAGCGTAGTTGTCTTCGCAAATGCACCCCAACTTATCAGAATGATACAACGTTCTCTGAGACCCATGTTACCTTTACTTCTGTGCAATGAAGCAACGTTTTGTTCCATTCACTTTAGGGCAGATCCGAAACAAAATTGTTCTTTGTTCCTTATTATATGAAAACAAGGTATTAATCTCCCAAAATATTTTAGAAAGAGTGTGTTAAAACGTAATTTATTTCAGAGATATTTATGTGTACCTCTCAAAATGTATCGTTAACATTTGTTGTGTTTGGATGCAGACATTCTCGTGCTAAACATTCATGCAGCGTTTGAACAAGTTAGAAATTAGATAAAGAGACCGCTTAATAACATTCTTCAGTTCCTCTCTAAAGTTTCTCTGAGATACCGCATAAATGAAAGTGTTTGTGCAACTGCTCAAACACCTTAGCATATAGCCACTTTCTTCTGCAATGTTGAATGAGTTATTGTTATCTGTTCCCGAAAATTGATTATTTGTAAACTGTACAGAGATGAGACACGCAATGTTTACCGCCCATAAGAGAATAAAATTACCAGATATCGCAACCAGTAAAATTATGGATTTCCTTCTGTTATCGGTCACTTGATCAATCTGGCACCTTCCACTCTTATTTCCTAGAAGTTTGCTCCTAACTCTATTGCCCAGTATAATTTGCTTTATGGTCAAGCAATTGAACAAGAGGATCAGCGCAAATGGTGCAAATGGGGTTAGGATAGTTTGAAACCATAAAAACGCGACCCACGTGGGTGAGGTATAAAAGCTTGACTTCACATAGCAGAACCATGGCACATTATTAATTATTTCCCAGTGTTCAAGTAGGAAATATATTGGAATGTTTTCCAAGATGCTTAACAAGAACACTAGTGCTATAACCTTGAATGCAACTTTAGTTGTACAGTATTTTGTCCGTAAAGACTGGCAACATATAGCCACATATCGATCAAATGTAAAAGTCACAGTTAACCAGACAGAGCAATCATGCGAAATATAATTCAGTGCTATATTAAGACTGCAAATTGTTGTGTAATTGAGGAACGAATGTGGAAAATACGCTTCTTTAATCTCATACAGCATGACATTGAAAACCAACACCATTAGGTCCGCTGCTGCCATTGATGTAAGATATAAGCTGACGCATCTAGAGAGACCACACTTTCCAGAGGACAAGATGAAGATGGCCATCAAATTAGCTGGAAGCAAAGAAAGTAAATTGCATTAGAAACGAGAAATAACCCGAGTAAAAGACAGTCACTTCACTGCAATGTGTTGCACATGCACTTTTTTCCCCTTTCAGATCTGTGGAATTTACTTAAGAATTACGGAAAAATGATTCCGAAAACATTCTTAACATATTTCAATCGTTTGTCCTTACGGAATCCTTCTGATAAACCAGTAATATGTGTGATTTTTTTTAAAAAAGCAGTTCAGTGGATTTGATGTCGTCTTGTTTTCTTCGTCTCGAATGTTGCTATCGTTTGCTCTACTGCAATTATTGACATGTTATATTTGAAGGTAACATTCCATCCAGAATTACTACCCGTGTTATGACGTCCGCACTGACAACTCTGATGTGGTTGGCCACGCAGGCTGACTTTCTAGGTCTGGTGGAGCGAGCCAGATTAGAACCAAATGTTAACATGGTCTCGGGCAGTATGTTCTGAGGTCCAGCCTGCTGGAAAGCCTGATAAACATTTGCACTTCAATGCTTTCCACATTTAACCCTGTTTTTCAATACCTCTGACGGCACAACCCGAGGTCTGCAAACAACAAAATTCGGAAATATTTTACCAAATAAAATATTTTCATCATCAAACAATTTGGTTTTCTTTAAATAAATATAATTGTTGACAAATATATAAACTGTACTGAAAGAAAAAAGTGTAAACCTCTGCTCGCATTATCATTTCCCCACCGATTCTGCAATCCGCTTTGAAATTAATTGTTCACATCTCGATGTTTGCACCGTGGCATAAAGTTGGTAGTCGAATGCAAATTGTGCTCATACCTTCACTTCAGCACGTGATTAGCCAAATAACGTAGAAGTAGACTGAAGTAAAGTCCGGTATCAGAACTCCAGCTTCTTTTGCAATTCAAGTTTCAACACACAAATGCTGAAGTTTTGAAGTTTTGTACTGTTGTCAAAAACAGAGAAATCATCAACCGGACAGTACAGATTTTCAATGAGTTAAGACCCGAACGTACACGAAGAGTTGGCAATCTCGTGCATATTTCCTATCCTCTGTACTGACTGCTGGCTCGCTTTCTGCTGCTGATGACATGCTAATCACAATGCCTTGGACGCGCGGCATCGTGGGCCACTTTGCAAGGCGACTCGCTTGCAAATGAAAGATAAACATACTTCAGACGATAGATGCCTGCGTTTCTGCCACTGAAAAATAATGGTGGCTTTTTGGCGACTCTTATGATCTGCAAAGTGTGCAGATACACATTCATCTTCAGGAACCGGAAGTACATGATGAAATCTCTCGAGTTCTGGCCGATGGTTTGGATCGAGCATATGTGGTCCGAGTAACTCTATAAAATCAGCTCCCGGTTCCACGCTAAATATGAGTGATATGTAACATCATTGATAAATAGACGGCAGTTTTCTTCGCTGCAACTCGGGTCAACATATTCATTCGGACGCAAGTAGAATTTCTCGCAAGCCAAATCATAACGTGGGTCACCTCAAACAGTTGAATCTCAGTCATGCAATCCTCCTCGCCCCTGCCGCCACCAATATTCATTTCTAAACGAAACCTCAACACTTAAAACACTACCCGTCGAGGAAATTGGGCGGAACAAACGAAAAGAAACAGGCGTTATATTTCGTTGAAACCGCTGTCAAAATTACGAATTAAATTTTCCAGATATAGAGATCGATAAGTCTTCTTCACAATCACATTCCAATGTCCTGTTTCCGTAATCTTGGTTGCTAATGCTATTTGTGACTAAAGAAATCCATGAACAAATAGATTGAAATTCGGAATTGTACCGAACAATAAATCGCGGTTCGTCAAACTATAAATTCGGGTCTTTTCCAACAAAATAGTTTCAATTCACAGTTCACGCATTAATGATGAGGGTAATCAGCACTAAAATAAACCACACATTCGGGTCCTCTTGTTGTTGCATGCGCTCCTTGCCGATAATTTATCAGTAAGAAGGAGATTGCAGCGCCCATATATAAAGTACCGATTCGCCTGCTTAGCCGCCTGCGTTTGTTCAGAGGTTCTGGGTGAAACGGAGAGCATTCATCAAAATGTGTTTGCAGGCTTTTTTGTTTCTATAATGAATTCTAAATTGGATGTTTTTTTGCGATATTTAACGTTGATCAACAAGAACGCCTTGACACCGTAATTATTTTTTGTGTACTCAATCTGTGCAGAAGCTGGTGTGTAGAAGGAAAACAGAAACTGCATAAACCATTACATTTTCACCTCAGTCCTTCGTTGGAAGCGCGCTTCCTGCCATTAATAAACAAGTTGTTTTCCAAGGAAGTTTCGTTTCTTTCAACTGCTTCAAATAAAGCAGAACAGTATATTCTTCCCCTGCGACAGGTTCAAATATCGTTGACTTGATTTCTCAGTACAATATGTCTGACTTACCTGGAACTCCAATTATTACAAGAATAGGATTAGTAAACACTTTCCGTCAGCACGAGCACAGACCGCCCCATATTCAAAGGGAAACGACGTTTCCAGATACTTCAAGAGTCAAACAATCTCCGAATGTCAAAGTCAGCTGTTATTTGTATCTTTATGAAGTCACCAGGGTGGAATCAGCACGTAAGATGACTGGAAATATTCAATCCCTTGATCACATTAATTAGGCGGTATTTAACACGTGACCCTGATCACGGTTAAAGGATAAGCTGCTTACAAACGTTTCCGCGTTTACATTCTGCAACAAATGGAACCAGAGAATAAGGCTCCATGATTTTTTGCAAATGTTTCTTTATAAACATTTGCTGTGGAATAAATGCCCTTTCTATTTAACGAATTTTTAGTTATTTTTTATCAATATCTGAGATACATCCTCTTTCATTTCTGCCACAATATGATTATCTTAAGACATCCTGAAAATTTGATGTAGTGTGGCAATTTTACAGAAATATCGCTCACAGCAAAAGAAAATTGAATGGCTGATAAGTGCTGTAATCCTTTGTATTTACACTCAAATGGGAATTATGCCCAAATAAATGCAATCTACATTGTTTAATTGGATATGTGGGGGATTCAATTCCATTTAAGATTACAGTAGAACCAACGTAATATGAGAAACATGCCGTGAAACCCTTCCAATATGTTAATGTGCATTCAGTCCTCAAGTGCAAACCTCCACTTCATTTGTGAAATGAATGCTGGAACAGGTGACCACTTCGCTGAGAACCTGCAATCTGTCCGCAAGAGCCATTTGCAGCTTTCGGCTGCATGCTGCTTTCATTTTCCTTCACTCTCTCACAGCAACCGGTCCGTCCTTGATCTTTACCTTTGCAACGGAGTGCCCAAATGCATATAGGAAGAGCAAAATTGTGCATTCTGCTCGGACAGATTGCAACCCAATGTTAAAAGCATTGCATATTTAAATTTCCCGATGCTGTTTTCCCACGCACTTCTCTGTGTACCAAGTATGTTTTTGCATTGACACAACCCTCTTATTTGCTCCATGACTCGATCCTTTTGCTCTCGCAACCTGTTCATACCTGTCACCGACCAGTCTCTGAATCAAATTTTTCAGCACAGTTCCGTATACCTCTCGACGATTTGGTTCCACGAGTCACCTAATAGCCTTTCTCCCACACCCAATCCATTGGTGCTGCTGTGTATCAACAATCTGTCTTCGCCATTTCAATCCTGATCCGGTCTCACGACCCCAATGTCGATTCAGACATATTTCTTCCCACAGTTCTTGATGAAATTATTCCAGCTTTCTGTTTTTATATCGAACAGGTAGTCAGGGCCATTAACCAAGTAGACGGCACCATTCATTCACAGAAGCATCAACCGTGGTTAGTTCAATCACCTCGACAAAATATGGATATGATCGTCAGCCCACGGCAGCGACTGCATATTTATCATTTATTCACGTGAGAGAAATACATGATGGAATGCCGTCCATATTATTATAAATATCCACTCTTACTTATGAGCAGCAACATACAAATTTAGTGATATAATTCCTAAAACTCACACATTGTATAATGTCTTCCATTTCAGCTGTCAAATCCATTCCTTCTGCAGCTGTGCATTGAGTTGTTTCGAGGTTGGAAAATGATGAACTAGAAAAATATAATAAACGGCCGTATTTCTTTTCATTTAAACAGCAATTTAATTTATTAAATGTGCTTAGACATTTCAGTGTGTCAAATATTTAAGGTGATGGCTGGGAATGGGATTGATCCTCTGTCCAGTCAAATATTCCGCATTGTGGCCAGTATAATTTGAAAACGACTCACATTTTAAACTATTTCGAGCCTAAAGTGGATGACTTAATAATAAGTAAACTCCTTTCAGTCCCACTGTTTGGACTTCACGTGGAGTTTCTGTGTAGACTTTAGAGTCAGGTAGTCACAGAGCAATACAACACAGATACAGGCAAATCGGCCCAGCCATTTCATGCCGACAACACTACCTGCCCAGAGTGTCCCAATATCCTGCCTTCGGTAAATATCGCAATAAGTCCAGCCCCTCCATGTAGCTCTCTAATTGTTTCTTGAACTATTCTATACTGCCTGTCTCAGCCACATCCTCTGGCAGCTTATTCCATATTCTCACCACCAGCTGCACGAGAAAATTTCCCCTCGAGTCTAGTATACATTTTTATGTTATCACGAGAGTCAGAGATAAGTTATATTGTCAAAATCCATTATAAAAAGCATCAAAATTATCAAAATTATCAAAATTATCAAAAGCAAGAGGACAAAGGTTTCATGGCGAGAATAATGAGTTTAGAAAGGTATCTGGGAAGAAACGTTTTTCGTTAATACCGAGAATCGTCAAAATGTGGAACTCGATTACAGAGGTGAGAGAATGAGACAAATTCACAACCTCCAACAGATATTAGACGTTAAATTAAAAGTTATTAAACTTCAAAGAGTACAGAAAAGGTTTTTCTAGAATGTTTCCGGAAGTCGGGGCTTGATTTACAAGGAGTAGACGCATAAACTATGACCTTGAGATTGAGGGGTGACTTGACAAAGGTATGTAAGGGGGCATTTCCAGGGTGAAAACGCATAATATTTGTTCCCATGGAGAGGGTACTAAAAATAAGAGGGCATCGGTTTTTGATCAGAGGCAAGAGATTTAAAAGGGACATCAGAGGCAACTTCTGCATGCAAAGCGTAAGGAGCGTGTGAAATGAGATAATGAACTGCCAGAAATGGTAGTTGGAGAGGGCACATTAGCATCAGTGGGCGATTGGCCAAACTCCGGAAGATGGGACTGTCTCGCTTGGAAACATAGTCGACATCGATGTTAGGCCGGAAGTCCTTTTCCATGCTGTATGACACTGTGACCGTAGACAGGCAAGGCACAGAAGGATACTTATCAGATTTTGCCAAATGGAAATTATGTCAATGTGCAACATGGTCTGTTTGGTAGTGCTGGACCGAAGGGAGAATGATTCCGATACCGACGTCCTCCATCATAATATACGTGGCATTATTGTCTGTATTCCTGTTCTCATACTGAATCGTAAGCTTCTGCAACTCTGGTGCTATTTTGGCCATAAACAGTTTTCAGGCGGCCAAGATCTGTGCCCTTCGTCGACTGTACTGTTTCTTTCTCAAGTAATTACGTGCAAGCCCGCATAATCGAATAGTGATCCTGACAGCAACACCGTTGATGTAGACAGGTGTCTGTACATCGCCCCCTTTCCTGAAGTCAATGACAAACTTTTTCGTTTTGTTGACATTGAGGGAAAGGTTGTTGTCATGACACCTTTCCACTAATCTCGCTATCTCATTCCTATACTCCGACTCATCGCTGTTTGAGATACGGCCTACAATGGTGGTATCATCTGCAAACTTGTAGATGGAGTTAGAGCAGAATATGTCCACAAATTCATGAGTGTATAGGGAGTAGATTAGAGGGCTGAGGACGCAGCCTTGTGGGGTACCAGTTTTGAGAATAATCGTGCCAGAGGTATTGCTGCCTATCCTCACTGCGGTTTGTGGTTAGAAAATCAAAGATCCAGATATAGATGGATAAATTAGCTGCAAACAAGGAAAGGAAATTGCATTACAAAAGAGAAAATACCCGAAGAAATATACGGCACCTTTTCTGCAATTTGTCGCACATGCACCATTATGTTTCCCCTTCAAATCTTTCGAATGAACTGGAGAAATAGGGAACAATGATCTAAAAAAATATACCCACGTAATCAAACTGCTTGCCCTTGACTACTCCTTTTCAAGAGAAAGTGTTGTATCCGGTTCAACAAAAAGCTGTTAAATAACAATTGTTCATACTTTGTTTCATTTTGACAGGTGTTCTGTTTTATTCCGCCTCAAAATAATGAGAATGCTTTGCATTTTGATGAAAAAAGATGCTATCCAGAATAACTATCCATTGACTCCAAGTCCATAGCGATAACTCCGATCGGTGCTCCAATCAAGCTGACTTTTCAAATCCGGTACATATTAGATTACATAATAGATTCAAGGGTTGATCGGTTTACAGGCAGTATATTTTGAGTCCCAACCTCTTGGAATGCCCGACAACCTTTGGCACTGCCATGCCGTTCAACTTTTAACACTATATATCAATACATCTAATGTCCAGTGGAAAGAAAATAAAAGAAAAAAATATAATTCGAACACACTGCTGTGAGTTGATCAAACATTGTCATCATTAATACGATTGTTATGCTTCAAACAAATAAAATTACTGGCAAATAATTAAAAGATATTAAAAAGTAAAATATCAACCCTTGCTTAGGTTCATTTTGCAATGCCTTTGAAATTAATCTGTTCACATTTCAATGCCTGGTGTCACGGTATAAAATTGATAGCCGAATGCAAATTGTGCTCATGCTTTCCCTTCAGAGTATCATTGGTCCAGTTGGCAAAGATGTGGAATGAAGTGGACTGAAAGAACAGCATCAGACTTCCATACCTTCCAGTTCCTCTTACGATTCTACGCTCAACAAACAAGTGTTCTGATTTTGCAGTGCTGCCAAAATAGAATGTAGATCGTTGTTTCCAAAGCAACCATTAACCGGGAATCACGCACTGGGCCAACACGATTAATATTTCAATGAGTAAATGGCCTGACTCTACATCAAGCAGTCTGCGATACGTGTGTTTTTCCCATCCTCTGCACATTCAGCCGAATTTGCATGCCGCTCACAATGGCCTGGAACGTGGCTTCATCGGACATGTTATAAGGAGTAACGATCGTAAGTGAAAAATAAACGTCTGCCATTCCGCCCTTGGAAAATCCTGGGGGGGGCTTTTCCCAACATGTGACCTCGGACGAGCTGTCTATTCTCTCTGATAATGTACATGGAGTGTAAATATACGTGCATCTTTGAAAACATTAAGTACCGTTTGAATGTCATGAGTCTGGCTGCTGTAATATTGATGGGTTGGACTAAAAAAAGGGCACCATCAGTTCAAGATCAGCTGCAGCGTCAACGTTAAATCAGTGTGATACCCAACACCATAGATAACTAAAGGGAGGACCCGTCCGATGCGATAAGGCTCGATGCCTTTGAATTTTATGAATATCGCAGAAATGTCTCCCACGCCACATCATAAAATAGGTCGACGTTCACAGCTGAATATCAGATATACATACCCTCCACCCATGCCCCCCACTCATCGCCGTCTGTTAGTGCATACTCGTACATCCTCTCTCGGCGATGAAAATGTGCTGAATAATCGAAAAGAAATCGGCGTTATCTGTTTCTTCCAAATATCTGTCAAATTTACAAATTAAATATTCTGGAAATTTATCTGCTAGAGAAATTAGAACTCCTGTTCATCACCGTATTCCATGTACAATTTTCCAAGTTCTGCATTGCATATATTACTTCATCTTCATTTGTGTAAATTCCAATTCTCTAATTAATCCGTCAACAAAATGAATAAAATTATAAATTATTAGGAAAAAATAAGTCGCGCTCCTCAAACTGTAAGAATGAATCTTCCCACAGAATAGCTTTCACTTTCAGTGTGCACATTAAGGACGAGGGTACAAAATATTCAAAGAAACCACGCATTTCATCTTGCTGTTGATGCAAGTACAACTTTCCGATGTTACTAGTAGAATGGAAACAGCAGGTCAATATCCTGTGGCCGGATTCGCCTGCACAGACAGGATCTCTTGGTCAGAGGTCCAGGGTGAACAGCAGAGCACCTAGCAAAATGATTTTGCAGCCTTTTTCTTGCATTACCAGTTCAAATTCTTCATGGTCTTTGAGCTGAGCAAAGATTGCACGGCACCATACATTTAATTTCTAATGTGCACCGAATCGAGACAATATCTGGTGCAAAGAATGAAAAGGAAAATGCAGAAAACTTTGCATTTTCACGCAGCTACTCAGCTCTCCTGAGCTACATTTAACTGTTATGAAAGAAACAAAGTATTCCAAATGCTGTAAGCTGGAGGAAAGACACTGCTATGTTGGAGAAATTCAGCAGAGCAGGCAGTATCCGTAGAGGAAAGCAGGCGGTCAACTTTGCGGTTAGGATCCTTCTTCAGGATAACGGGAAGTCCAACATTTCAGAGAAAAAAAAAGTAAAGCAGTGATGGGCTCACAATAGAGGGGAGCTGCGGTGGATATAAGGTGATGAATGGCAGATGCAAGAAAGAAATCATGATAGAGAGGTGCGAAGGAGCAAGGGAGAACAGATCCACCGTGGGATGAGCCAAACATAAGGAAAGGTAGGAAAAAGATAGATGGGAAAGGAAAGGAAAGGAAAGGAAGAAAAGGAAAGGAAAGGAAAGGAAAGGAAAGGAAAGGAAAGGAAAGGAAAGGAAAGGAAAGGAAAGGAAAGGAAAGGAA
>JARFYF010005085.1:0-17415 GCA_030265395.1 Rhina ancylostomus | reverse complement strand
AACTAGTGCCAGAGAAACACAGGTTCTTATGCTAGGCCCCTGATGGGGCTCAGGTGTGTATTGTTATCTAATCAGTCAAGCATGGAATCCATGTGCTGGACAACAAGGCATTAATGGAGCCAAATTGAGGGCCAGAACCACGACATACCTAGCTCTCTGAAGCTTTTAAATCTTTCCTTTTGTTCTTGACGAAATTTATTACGGCCTTTGTAAACCACGATTCCTATGCCCTATCATAACCCCTCCCGTCTCGTTGTAACGCAGCTGTGCAGAACTCCACACAAGTATCCCCTGAACATTTGCCACATTTCTGCCGTAATTTTCCCTGAGAACATCTGTTCCCAATTTAAGCTTCCAATTTCCTGCCTGAGAGCCTCATAAATCCCTTTACTCCAATTAAACGATTTTCCAACATCTGTTCATATATCTCTCTAATGCTATTGTAAAGGATATAGAATTGTGATCAATATCTCTAAAATGCTCTCCCACTGAGATATATGACACTTGAGCAGGTTAATTTCCCAATGCAAATCAAGTACAGTCCCTCCTCCTGTAGGCTTATCTGCTCTTGGTGTCAAGAAACCTTACTGAACACATTCCACCCCATTTGGCCGCTTGCTCTAAGGAGATGCCAATCGATATTTGAAAAATTAAAACCTCCTATCACATCAGTACATTACTTTTGAGAGTACAGAGTTTGCACGTCCCTGCCTGGATTAAAGGTAAAGTTTAAAAAAAAACATAGGGAATATCAGTTTTCAAGAGATATTGGAGATCTGGTTAAGTAAAACAGAGAGGTGTATAGTGGGAATAGGCATCTAGGAGCAAATGAGGTACTTGAGGAGTATAGGAAAATTTACAAAATGCTGATAAAGGAAAGTAGGAAGGCAGAAAGAAGCCATGAGGTTCTTTTGCTGAAAATGTGAAGGTAACTCCGAAGGGTTTCTACAAGTAAATGAAGAATATGTCATGATTCTGAGTACTGGCCCTCCATTTGGCTCCTCTGATGCCTTGTTGGAGAGCACATGGATTCCATGCTGGACATTGCATAACGACACATACCTGAGCCCCATCAGGGACCGAGCATAAGTACCTCGGTTTCTCTAGAAACTGTTGCCAAAGTATTGGTCAACCTTCGGGTATCCTATGGGTCCTGGCTGCTTAGTGTGATCTACTCTAGAGCAATCCTGTATTCTCTGTTCCTCTTGGAATATCCAGTTCGTGTTGGGATTCTTCCTCAGATCCCTGAGGGAAGATTCCTTCCAGTTTGGTCCTGAGGAAGTATCCTGACTTCAGTCTTGCATTTGGGTTCACTGTGAGCTTGCTCTTTGCACAACATTGTGACAGAATAATATGGTAGTAAGGGACAACATCGGTCCCCTGGAAGATCAGTGCGGCCGTCTAAGCGTGGAACCTCAGGAGAGGGGGGAGATCATAAACATTTATTTTTGCATTAGCAATTATTCAGGAAACGGGCATAGTGGATATGGAAGGAAAGGAAACAAACAACATAGTCATAGAACATGTAGAGATTAAAGAGGAGGAGGTGCTTGCTACCTCACAGCGAATAAAGATAGATAAATCCCCTGAGCCAGAAAAGATATTTCCTCGGACATTAAGGGAGACTGGTGTCGAAATTGCAGGGGACCTGGCAGATATATTTGAGATGCCCTTAGCCACGGGTGCGGTGCCGGAGGACAAGAGGGTAGCTCATGTTGTTCCGTCGATTAAAAAAAGAATGTAAAATTAAGTCAGTTAATTACAGGCCGGTGAGCCTGATATCGGTGGTGGGTAAATTACTGTAAGGTTTTCTGAGAGATCGGATATACAAGTATTCTGATAATCAAGGTATGATTAAGGATAGTCAGCATGGCTTTGTGCGTAGTAGATCGTGTTTACCGACTCTTGTAGAGCTTTTCGAGGAGGTTACCAAGAAATTAGATGAAGAAAAAGGCTGTGGATGTCGTCTACATGGACTTTAGGAAGGCCTTTGACAAGATACCACATGGCAGGTTAGTTCAGAAGGTTCAGACACTAGGTATCCATGGAGAGGTTGTAAACTGGATTCCAAATTGGTTTTGTAGGGGTTGACAGAGAGTGGTAGTAGATGATTGTTTCTCATAATGGAGGCCTGTATGGTGTGCCTCAAGGATTTGTGCTGGGGCCATTGCTGTTTTTTGTCTATGTCAATGATCTAGATTATAATGTATTAAATTGGATCAGCAAGTTTGCTGATAACACTAGGATTAGAGGCGTAGTGGACAGCGAAGAAGGCTTTCAAAGCTTGTAGAGAGATCTGAACCACAAAGAAGAATGGACCAGAAAATGGCAGATTGAATTCAATGCACTCAAGTGTGAGATGTTGCATTTTGGAAGGACAAATCAAAGTAGGACTAACACAGTAAATGGTCGGGCACTGAGGAGTGCGGAGGGACAAAGGGATATGGGATTTCAGAGACATAATTCCCTGAAAGTGGCGTCACAGGTAGACAGGGTTGTAAAAAAGGCTTTTGGCATCCTGGCATTCAGAAATCAAAGTATTGCGTACAGGATTTGGGATGTTATGGTGAGGTTGTATCAGACATTGGTGAGGCCAGACTTGGAGTATTGCGTGCAGTTCTGGTCACCTAACTATAGGAAGGATATCAGTAAGATCTAAAGAGTTCAGAGGAGATTTACTAGAATGTTGCCGGGTCTTCAGGAGTTGAGTTACAGGGAAAGATTGAACAGGTTAGGACTTCATTCCTTGGAGCGCAGAAGAAAGAGGGGAGATTTGATATATTATAAGGGGTATAGACAGAGCTAATGCGAATAGGTTCTTTCGTACTAGATTAGGAGAGATAGGTACGTAAGGATATGGCTTTAGGGTGAAAGGGGAAAGGTTTATGGGGATCATTGGGGGAACTTCTTCACTCAAAAAGTAGTGAAGTATGGAACTTGCTGCCATCTGATGCAGTAAATGCAGGCTCACTCGAGTTTTAAGAATAAATTGGATAGATACGTGGACGAGAGAGATCTGGAGGGTTATGGACTGGGTGAATGTAAATGGGACTAGCGGAATAACGTTTCGGCACAGACTAGAAGGGCTGAGTAGTCTGTTTTCTGTGACAACTCTGTTATCATCACACCTTTCCAGGATCTGTTTCTCTCTACGCTTCTCCATAGTCCTGTTACTATTGGGCGGCTTATAAAAAACACCCAGTAGAGTTATTGACCCCTTCTTGTTCCCAACCTCCACCCACAGAAACTCTGTAGATCATCTCTCCATGACGTCCACATTTTCTGCAGCCGTGACACTATCTATAATCAGCAGTGCCACGACCTCACCACTTTTGCCTCCTGCCCCCTGTCCTTCTGAAACATCTAATACCCTGCACGACGTAACAATTCCTGTCCCTAAGCCAACCAAGTCCCCGTGAAGGCCTCCACATCATAGACCCAAGTGCTGATCCACAGTCTAAGTTCATCCGCTGTTCACAATACTCCTTGTGTAAAAATAGACATATCTCGGTCTCAGCACGTCCCTTTTCTATCACTTGCTTATCCTCCCTCTATGTTTGAGTGCCAATCATCTCTTACCCGTCTCGTCAGTTCAGTTCCCACCCCACATCAAATCTAGTTTAAATTCTCCCCAGTAGCCTGAGCAAAACTTCCCACCAGGCGATTTGTCTGCCTGGGATTCAAGGGAAACCCATCTTCTATGTACATATCACACCTGTTGAAAAAGAGGTCCCAATGATCCAGAAATCTTAATCCTTGCCCCCTGCTTCAATCCCTCAGCTACGTATTTATCCTCCACCTCATTATAGGCCTATCCTCACTGTCCCGTGTCTCAGGCAGTAATCCCGAGATAACTAACTTTGCGGTCCTGTCCGTCACCATCTGTCTTTCTCCCTAGTTATCTTTTTCAGGCCAACATCCCTCTTTCTACATACGTCGTTGGTACCAACATGTAACACAACTTCTGGTTGCTTTCCCTTTCGCTCAAGAATGCTGTGGATCCCTTCAGAGACATGCTGGATTCTCGCATCTGGGAGGCAACGTACCATCCGGAATTCTCGTTAATGTCCACAAAACCTCCTGTCTGTTCCTATGACTATAGATTCCCCTATCACTATGCCTTCCTCTTCTCCTCCCTTCCCTTCTGAGCAGCAAGAACAGTCCCAGTGGCAGAAACTTGGCAAATGCCGCTTTATCCCTGTAGGTCATACCTCGCAACAGCATCCAAAGCGAAATTACCTGTTTTTGAGGGGAACAGCTTCTGGTGTCCTCTGCTCTGTCTGCCTGTTCCCTTTCTCTCTCCTAACAGTCACACACCTATCTGCCCCCGGACCCTAGAAGTACCAGCTCGAAGTGACTGCTTCCCGATGCACAATATCTCCACAACTTTCTCCCTCCCTGATGCTTCGCAGTGTTTGAAACTTCGACTCCCAGGTCATGAATTCTGAGCCTAAGTTCCTCCAGCCTCAAGCAGTTACTGCAGATGTGGTCGAGGTGGACCAGAGCGGGTTCCACTAGCTCCAAAATCGAGCAGCTGCAGTACCTCACCTTACCCTCCATCTGAACTATTTTCACTACCAAGCTGTAGTCGACTTAAAAGTCGTAACGATAACAGTAAACCTTACCTTTCCTTACCAGAGACTCACCAGTTTTGCTCCAGATGGCCTCCGCTTCTTGATGCCGATGACTGTTATGCCAAAACCAATCACTCTGACTCTGTTCATTCCAACAATATTCGCTCCAAAATGGCCGCTCCGCCGGATAGGACCTCCTCTTTACTGACCCTTCCAAATTCAGCGAGAAAAAAAAGTTCGCGAAAACACAGGAACTTTTTTAATAGTCTGCCAGTTCCCGACAGGAATTCGCTGCTGCAACGCCTCTCCACGTCGATTCTGTAGGAAGGCATTTGCCGTTTGCCGGCGTTTGATCCATATTGCTGGAAACCTTTTCTGTTCTTGTACTTGTCCAAATGCTTTTTAATCGTTGAATATGTATCTGCCTCTACCACTACATCTGGCAGCTCGATCCATATACTCATCACCCTCTGCCTGACAAACCTGTTCCTCAGATACTCTTTTAGCTATTCCCGTGTTGCTTAAAACTCTGTCCTACGGCGTGAGCCTCCACTACCCTGGGAAAAAGACTGTGAAGATCTGCCCTATGTCCCTCATCACATAATAAAACAACTTCGTGAAATTACCCCAAGACTCCTTCCCTCCGGGACAGACAATCCTCGCCGTCAAAATCTCCTTATTACTCAAACCCTCCTACCCTGGATCAATCTTGTGCATGTTTTCTGCAGCCTTTCGAGCTTAATCACCTGTTTCCGATGGTGCGCAGACAATACTAAAAATGCATCAATCCAACCTTTCGACCAGGACACAAAAGCCAAGTTCACTTAATATACCGTCTTCGCCCTGATACTCCGACTAAACCTTTTTAAATTCAACTTCGTGAAATATTTGAGTGTCAGCGCTGTAGATACGGCTGCAGAAGTGAGTGTACAATGACGCCTACTGTGCTTAGTTAACATATCTTTCTCTGTTATCTTTCAAAATATCATGTAAAATGAATGTACATTCTGCAATTTTGCAAGCACCAGGACTGCCCTTACCCTTTCTGCCTGTTACCCAGATCATAAATCATCGTCTTCCATCCGAATCGGACTAAACAGCAAAGGCCGAAGTGGAGGCAGGATACTTAAATTGAAAAAAAAAGGTAACAAGCAATTAAATACTTATTTATGATTCATTAACGAATTGCAAGATTCAGTTCATGTTCCACATGGGTGAAGGCTTTTCTCGAATATCATCTGCAGGGTCAACCGCATATTGATAGATCAAATTTCAAATCAGATTCAAAATCAACTAAAGGTACCTGCGATGTTTTAGCGAAATCTGCCTACCAATCACCAGAGAATGTTTCGAATGTAGTAACAAATAGGGTGCAACTCCCTTGTCTGCAAGTCCCCCACGCTTTTTATTTGTTAACCCATTCAACAAATACATCCTGAATTTCATTCGCCAGCTCCTCTCTTAATATCTCCTGGATGAGAACCTAAAGACGAGTGTTGATGCAGAATTCATAAATCGCCGACGGACTCATGTTTCTGGTGTGATATAGCCTGGGGTAGATGAAGAGAACCGAATGTTGTTAGCTCGGAGATAAAAGTGCAGCAAATCATTTGTTACTCATAACAATATGACGATGGAATTTATCCGGAAAAGTAAAACAACAGGATTGTTTCGGTTCTCCATCTATGACCCTTGTTACTCTGTTCACTGATGAGACCCCGGAGTCCAGAACAGCCTGCTCGGACGTGATGCATCTGTTGGAGTACCGGCAGCAGAAGGAAAAGAAATAAAAGGAGTTAACGTGCAGCAAATTAGGCCAAATGCAAAACGAACTGTGAGGTGCAGAAACTTCTTTCAGGGCACAACACCGGGGAATGCAGACTCAAATATTCATAGTGTTATACTGCACCGAATCAGGCCCTTCAGCCCAATCGTCGACGTGCATCAATTTACCTATTTGTACGAATCCTAGTAGTCTGCGACAGGTGAACCTCCATCAAAAAATGTCCTATACATGGACTTGCCCAGATTACTTGTGGAATTATTATTGTACCCGCTTGTCTGCGCCCTCTGTCAGTTCGTCCCAAATATCTACTTCGCTCTGTGTTACACATCTGCCTCTCATATCCCCTTTTAGCCCTACTCTCTCATATTAAACATATGCCCTCCAGTCTTAGACATTGCTACCATGGGAGGATGACATTTGCTACCTACCCTTCTTAAGATTCTCCATTTTATAAACATCTCTGATGACAGCGCTCAGGTAGCTTCGATCTCGGCAAAAAAACTCAGCTCCCCCGTCTCTCCTTGTAACTGAAACCCTACAATCAGTGTATAATCCTGGCTTCATCACAACCTTCCTACATTTCGGTGACCATAAGCCATATCCTATTACACATGCGTTCCAAGCAAAGTATTGTTAGACTATAACGTGATGTCCCTTCATACCCAGTAATTGTGCCGATGAAAATGAACATGCCATACACATTTTTCAGCACGCTGTGTTCTCCAGCTGTATTCCCATGTCAAGGTTTCTGTGCTACCACAGCATCCAGGAACCTACCATTCTTTGTGTATGTGGTGCCCCGAATTAACTTCCCAAAATGCATCACTTCGAACCTGTCTGAGTTAAATCTCTGTTATTCCTCTTGCAACATTCCCAGTTGAATTATGTTCCATTGTGACCTAAGATACATTTATTCATTGTCCAGTGTACCGCCAGAGAGCCATTTGCAATGCCACAAATCATGACACATGCATGCAAATAAAAACATATTTAAATATTTGAAAAACCATAAAGGACTGGGCTCGGATTGCCGTAGCACACCAGTGGCCTCAGTCCTCCAATAATAACAACAATCCTTCATGACAACACTCTGCGTCCCACCTGCAAGATAATTTTGTGGACAATTAGTTCACTCATCCTGGATCCCAGAGGTGCCAGTATTTCGGACAAGCTTAACATGCTATACCATGTCAAGTGCTTTGCTGAAGTAGAGGGAGACACCGCCTGCCACACTTCCATCGTCATTCCTCGGTCACCTCTTCAAATCGTTCAGTCAAATTCGTTAGACATGATCTCCCTCGCTAAAACGCCATGCTGATCATTCGGCGTCTCCCCTTGTCTTTCACTGGAACCTTATAATCTCTAAAAATTAAGTGTTCACAACTGATGTGAGCCACACGGGACAGCAGTTCACTAATTTATCTTGGCTGACCTTTCCTAAATAAGACACAACATTCGCAATCTTCCAGCCTCAGAGTTTGAGCCTCATCAATTTATGACTACGACGAACCAAGTGCAAGCAGTCGGGAACTGAAAGGCTCAACATATTCAGTATCGTAGCTGCAACTGAAATCCACTCATCTAAGATCAATGAGGAAATGGCTTGTTTTCTTTGAGTGTGTGTATGTTTGCCTGTCTGTCTGTGCGTGCGTGTGCGTATGTTACATGGAGGTGGTACATGGAGGCAAGGAAAAACTGCACATGATGCAGTGTGAGAGGAGAGGAAGGTGAAGGGTGGGACCATGTAAAATGAATAGATGACAACCGTGTGAGAAGGGACCAGATTCCGATCAGCTGTAACCTGAATAGCTGTTGAGATGGAAGAAAGAAATGAGCAACGATCATTATGCTCGAGGAGTTCATCAGGTCGAGCAGCATCAGTGATGGGGAAAGGAATTGTCGACGTTTCGTGTCGAAACGGTGCAGTTAAGATGCGCAACCATCTGAGCTCCTCCAGAAGATTATTTGTTGCTCGGGATTCCAGTATCTGCAGTCACTTGTGCCTCATTTCAGAACTGCGTAACCTACTCTGGCTCTTGCATTGCGGGTCACTGTGTCATTTTCAAGAAGGAACAAACGCAACATTTAGTTAGTGTTCAACTGTATTATTTAATAAAGATATTTGCGAAGCACTTCGGGCGGTATCTTCATGGCCAATGCCAACTTAACAAATCTAATAATATCGCATCGTAGTCAGAGATAATATCACTGCAAAGTTCCTGCCATTTTGAAAGAGAATCTACACACCATCGAATGGGGAGTGGCTCATATGAACAAAAAACAGAATGCAGTTCCAGTGTTGGAAGCTCTCCAGCAAAATCTACGGTTTCAGCAATTTTACAATTAGATTGAAAGGATATGTCAGCCCGTTCCTCAACTCATCTCTGAATTTTCTCTGGGTCAGGATATAAATACACGTGTTGGTACAGGAACTGAGAACTTGGAGCATAAATCCTGTTGCTTGCGTGATATAATTTGGGTCAGAATAATAATACAGTCTAAGGTCGACTATTCGTCTGTAAATGTTGAAGACAACCTTTGTCGTCCATAACAATATGAAACTGCCGGTTATACTAAATAGTAAAATAATGGATTTAATTCGATTCGCCATTTCCGGGTCTTTGTCATTCTCTCCGTCGCTCCGTCCTCGGAGTCCCCTGCGGACTTTACTGGCCACTAAAATACGTCTGGCAGTCAGAGTATTCAGCAGCAATATCAGAAAGAACGGGACGAAAGGTGTTAAAATACGATCAATCAAGTCAAATGCGACCCAAACCGATGAGGTGAAGAAGCTATTCTTTGCAACACATTCCCAGGGGATGCCATGAATAAACCGGCCTTGTCTGTACACAAAGTACCAAGGTGCAGATATCAAACAGCCCAGCGCACTCACTGTCCCAATAACCACAGCCGCTGTTTTCTCAGTGCAATATTTCTCTTTCAGCTTGTCACAGGAAATGGCGACAAATCGGTCAAAGGTGAAAGCGACAGTCAACCACACAGAAATATTCGTGGCCGCAACAAGCAGGACGATAATGATACTGCAGACGGGAGTGATGAGCAGAAATGAATCTGCAAAATAGAACCGACCAGTCCGCCTCAGTAATGGATCGGTGAGGACCACCATGAGGTCGGACACGGCCATGGCCACCAGGTAGCGACTGACACATTTAGAGAGGCCGCACTTTCCCCGGCACAGGATCACAATCGCCAGAAGGTTAACTGCAAATAGGAGTAAAGGAAGCAGAGAATTAGTCATTTGACTGAAAGACATCCTAGAAGATTGACAGGATCTCCGGGAGATTTCCACGCTCTTTCCTGTGCTGTACAATGAACACCTGTCCGTTAACTGCTGTAGGAAGATAAACGGATTTCTTTAAAATTCACTTAGCATTTAGTTATTAAGTGCTTACATAAGGTAACTCAAGTAAGATTGCTTTCCAGACGAAGATCCTAGAAAGGGCAATATCACAGACAGGAAAGGAAGGGTCATTCAGAGACAAATGCAAAGCTTTAAACTCAGATTTGGCCATTATAACTATCTGTGGCAAAAAATGGTATGGGAGAGATGGAGATTACCAGTGGGACACTGCAGCAGAGTGTGTTGCCGAACATAATTTGCAGAACCCAGTACTGCATTCGAACTAATACCTTCCACAGTTTAATGGGGGACTTCATGCGAAGACGTACAGACGAACATAATGTATGCAATGAATTAATTCTCTGCTTGCATGCATATTTTAGTTGGAATATTACGAGGTATTAAACCATTCGAATTGAATAGTGCAGCCGTAAAAGCTTGCCAGAACAGAGATTCATGCATTACATTAGAGCACAGCCTTAAATATGGCAATTAACATTCAGGCTTCAAGGTATCCAGGCATAACAAACTCCAACAAGTGCGGAGATACCTTGACATTGAATGGCATTAGCTCACCCTGTTCTGAACAATGAATTTGGTGGGGGGAAACATTCTACAGAATGCAACTACAGCTGTCGGAGAAGTGCTGTTGCTGCAAGAGAAGTTTCTGGGCTTGGCAAGAGAGTGAATCTGTGCTGCATTAACGACTGTCTTCCATCAACAGGCCCACCTCACAGACGTGATTGAATACATTTCGGTTTTCTCGTGATCGTATTTCAAACACACTCAAAAATTTTGGCAAAATCTAGCTGAGAGACAAGTTGTTCAGCACTAAATCCGTTGCCTTCAACATTTACTCTCCCATTCTCAGCGGAAACTGTTTACTCGCCCAGACCATACATGCAACACTTCTCGCACGCCCAAGCCCTGTTACAAAGAAGGAGAACGACTGCCGAGCAAGGTTGTACCTGCTTCTTCACGCTGGGCAGTCCTGACACGGAAATACAAGCCGCCTGTCTCATTCTTGGAAATTCCTCCCAAAATTAAACGTGCCTGCCGTTCTATAACAACGGCATTACCACAACAAAATACGTTTCCTTTTCTTTTCAATGAATCTCAAAGATGGAGAGCAACTCCTCAAATATGAATAAAAAAATTAAAACTGCTGGAAAAACCTAGCTTGTCAGGCGGTATCTTTGAAAAGAGAAACTGGTAATGCTTTAAATGCAGATTCTCCACTTCCAGCTCTTGGCCCAAACACATAACATCAGTTCATCCCGCAAGGACACATTCCGTTCCAACACCACAATTTCTTGAACAAATAAACGTAACTGCTAGAAGTCAGAATTGAACCTCTATAACTGAACAGAGCTTTGTGCGAAGTAATCAGCGCCAAGAAAAAAAGTAACTTTGTATCTATGGAATTAATACTGAGCCCCACCATTTACCTCGAGGCAGCAACTTACTGGGAACTCCAATCGCTGAAATCGCCGGATAATAAATACGTTGAACGCGTAGAATTATCGGTGTTCCCATAATTGGAGGAAGCAGTTAATTCCCAACGCTCAACTTCCACAGGCACTCTGATCAACTGCTTTACAAGGGTTCCTGTTTTATAAAGGGATGTCAACTCCCATCAGAATATCATTCGTCGTTGATCTTTACACGGACGTCAACTATCACATTATTTCAGGAACATTGACCCTGGTAAAAATAAAGCCGTAAGTTTAATATAAATATCCCATGAATGTGCCGATGATGTCAGCCAACAATTTCCCACAAGGGATGGAGAACATGGATGGTCCATAATTAATAATGTAATAATGGAAAGCTTATTTGACCACCAGGTTCTCTGCTCGGTAGAAATCATTCGCCGCACCTCGCCGATGTCTCTTAACAAACGACGAGAGTAGAAATGATCCATTTGATATCCTTGCTCTTGGGACCGCCGATGCAGTGGGGCGATTTTAAAGTATTGTAATTGCAAGTTGAACACAGTTGAAACGCAGTGAATCTAGCGGTTCCGATCAAAGGAGTTCCTTAAATATTTAACAAATACACTTCGCATCTTCGAATATATGTCACAGACCTGGGGATTTTCTTCCAGGCTCGCAGAACAGTTCCCTGAATTAGTAAAGCCATGTCAAGGAAAACTAATTAATAATGCTGAAAATAATTCATGATACCAGGATTTTTTTTCCGGATGGATGGCGGGGGATTGGGGTCAGAGCTTACGTCTCTGATTAAAATCCTGTCTTTGGAAGTGAGATCCTCAAGAACCTAAACACGTTAATGTTTCAGATGAAGAGCATGGGCTGAAAAGAGGTAGTTTCTGGATCTGGTGTACACCAAGGTATTAACTGACATAATGGTCGTTTTTCATCTCAAAACTTTTGTCCACGGGAGCTGTAACTAGAAGGAGTTTAAGTGTAACAGAAACAGGCGAAAGTCAAGGCGGGGAATGCGTGAAAGATTTGGCAATTTTTAATAAACAGAAATCAAACAGGGAATGATGTATGTCTTCAACAGGCCACGCAGTACCGGCCGAAACATGGAACAAATCAGCGTTATAGGTAGATCATATTTCAGCAGAACGTTGGAATTTGTGTGCGGGGGCCAGCTGATTCTCCTGCAAGCAGGAAAACACAAACGGCACGAATTGATTCTAAAACAAATAGCTCCTGAAAACTTTTGTTTCCAGATTGAATGAGAGATGGCCAGTTGTGTGAAGGGTCATTAGCCCGTAAGCAAAAGGTGTTCTCATTCGGGTTTCAGATGCCAGAATAAAAGCAATGTAAGGGAATATATTTCTCTTCATGGGAGAAACGTGAACAGCAGGCATATCAGAAACAGAGCTCGGGATGACATTAGAGAGCACAAAGGGAAAAAAATGAGTGTAAATATCTGGTACAAATTTTCATCCAATGTTGCCGTGCCAGGTGATAACAAATAACAAAGATTTTCTTTGGTTATTTGCACTTAGATGCCCATCTTGAATTACAGCCGTGAGGGTGTTGATACCCCGAGCTATTGCCTAGCAATGCTTGATTTTGCAGTGCCGGTAATTGGAAGGCTGTCTATTTTTTCTTAGTTGTACTTGAAGAGGCATTTACGAGGCTCTAACGATCTGTGTGCATCGTCGTTGCCCTGGAGAACATGGGTGGTGAAACGGCTTCACTTGTGTGTGCAACCGTATTCCCATATTCGAAGGCTTTTAGGACACTGTCTCTGCTGAATAATCCTCCCTAATTCTTTCAAGAAGCTGTCGGAGAAGCATTATTCTCTGGCTGTCCACTTTTGGGAAGAATGATGAAGAAACGGTGTATACAGGATCTGCCGCCCTTCCTATGAATGCAATCACATGGTCTTGCTTGGTCCAGCGTTTCAGGGTCGTTAACACCTAGCCGTGCTCTGTGTAGCAACCTTCAATTTCATTTTGTGAGGTGTTACGAATAGACTTCAATAATATGATTTCGTCAGCGAACATTAAAGAGACGTGTGGCTCCAGCCAACGGAGAGATTTCCATTTCAGATTATTTGATCCCTTTAAACCCAGTGCAGTCAAGTGAGCCTCGGTGCAACGGACACTCACTCTGAGACATACGTAGTTCCAGAAGCATTTAGCACTATTTAGTTGCTGTGACGCCCTTTGACCTATTGTATAAAAAACCAAGTTCCCCACATGGTTTATTGATATTTATAGTACCTGGCCACGCCCATAAATGCATCTGTAAATTCACGAACAGTTTTAGAATTTAGATATTCTTCATTTCTGATCCCCGCCCCAACAAAAGTTATTACTGCGGCCCTCCCTGCGTTGGGTTTCATCCATCATGCCTCTGCCCATTCAATTCACCTGCATGCACTTCCCTCATGACGGAGAGATCTTTGCCCACGATGGCTATGCATACAAACATCGCCAATGTCAGAATTGTAGTGTCTTAAATGACGTGAACTTGAACGTTTCCGGCAGTAGTACAGTGCAAAGGCATAAAAATAGTATTCATACCAAAAATGAAGAGTGTAAAAAAAGTAATAAGGATATTATGATCATGCGTTCATGGACCGTTCAGAAATCTTATGGCGGAGGAGGTTCATATTTATGTTACAATTCACTGATACTATAAATCTCTAATATTTATGAGCAATAGTATTACAGAATATGAAGAGTCGTCTCTGCAAGTGTTCATCTTCATCCGAACATACATCTGCTGCTCTGAAACAGTTACAACTTCACCGAATCAAAACTTTTACACAGCTTCCAATTCCCCACTTTGCCCTTTATCTGAAGGGAAAGATCAGTTGAACGACAGCAGCATGTTCAAGAGAGGAATGTTAATTGCTTATGTGCCTGGTCCATATTTTCGTACTGCCCACAACAATTTCTAACATGAAGATTGAGGAAGAGCCTTCAAGAAAGCCTGCATCAGCGATTTCCTGTCCACTGACACCACAGGGACACAGGGAAATCACATTGTTCTTTCCCTTCGCTGATTGAGCTGTCATTATTATTTATTCAATAAATTAGCTGTGGAGATAACTGTCAAAACATAAAATAAAAATTGTAGATTTGTCATGGTTCTGGCCCTCAATTTGGCTCCTTTAATGCCTTGTTGTCCAGCATGCTGGAATAACTACTTAACAACACACACCTGAGTCAAATCAGAGGCCCAGCATAAGTACCTGGGTTTCTCTATCACGAGTTGCCAGACAATTGATCTACCTTTGGTTATAGTTTGGCTCCGAGATGCTAAGAGTGGTCTACAATAGAGCGGTGTTGTGTTCTCTATTCCTTTTGAAGATCCAGTTTGTGTTGGGACTCCTCTTCAGATATCCGAGGCAAGAGTCCTTCCAGTTGTTGCCAGTGTTTTGACCTGAGGAAGTGCCCTGACTCCAGTCTTGTACCAGTGTGCAGTCATGGTTCTGAGTTCTAGTCCTTAATTTGGCTCCATTAATGCCTTGTTGTCCAGCACATGGATTCCATGCTGGTCTGATTAGAAAACAATACACACCTGATCCCCATCAGAGGCCTAGCATAAGAACGTGTGTTTCTCTGGCACTAGTTGCCAGAGTATTGGTTTACCTTTAGGCATACTTTGGTTTCAGTTGCTTAGAGTGGTGCACTCTAGAGCAGTCCTGTGATCTCTTTTCCTTTTTGAAAATCCAGTTCGTATTGGGATTCCTCTTCTGATCTCTCAGGCACGCTTCCTTCCAGTTACTGCCTGTGTTTGTCCTGAGTAAGATTCCTGACTCCAGCCTTTTATCAGTGTGCCGCATTTGGGTTCTCTGTGATCAACATTGTGTCACACTAATGGTATGTGCAGTTAAAAATCTTGCTCTTGTAGATCAATTATGTTCACTGGGAAGTCTTACGGATTAGGTTACTATTTGGTGACTGTCCCTTTAAGACATAGTGCATAGTGTGGGCGGGGGGAAGGGGCGGTGTTGTTACTACGACAACAGGAGAAATCTAAATGATGACGTTTTGGTTCAATCACGGTCAGAAGGACATGGAAGAGAAAGAGAGACACTGTTTTCTGGGCTCTATATTGATGATGAAAAAGAATAACTGTATGTATTTTTCGAATACATTCGAATCCAATTCAATTCAATTCAATTCGAATTTTTGGAATCCACGTTGTCGTTACCGTGTAGAAGGAAACAGGTCATTGTGTGTCCGGCCACGTCTGGAATTCTCCTCGGGGTGGCAGATACGTCGGAGCAAAGCAGTAGAGATCATCAGTGACTAAGATGTCGTATGGGTTCCATCGGGGAACATTTTTTAATTAAATTTTATTTATTTTATTTACAGCGTGGTAACAGGCCCTTCCAGCCCAACGAGTCTACGCTGCCCATTTTAAACCCCATATTAACCTACACGTACTTTGGAATTTGGGAGGAAACCGGAGCACCCGGAGGAAACCCACGCAAATTCCTTACAGGCAGCGGCCGGAATCGAACCCGGGTCACTGGTGCTATAATCGTGTTGTGCTAACGACTACGCATTTGAATTTCGTAACTTCTGTCTATTTACTCTCTACATTTCCTCTTCAGTCACTGTGGTTTTCCAGAAGCCTTGGCTCACGTTTCACCTTGTGACTTGATGAACTAAACTTTGAGAACTACTCCTGGACTTGGAATTTGGAAATTTGACACACACACAGACACACAGACACACAGACACACAGACACACAGACACACAGACACACAGACACACACACACACACACACACACGCACACACACACACACACACACACACACACTTCGAGTTTCAGCTTTGTTGGTTAACATTTCATTTCTAACAATTTTACTTCTAACATTCTCACATTTTTACTTTTTTTTATTATCACAAGTAGTTATTAATGAAATTGTTTCTAACACTTATACATGACTCAGTGTGTTTCCTTTGTTTCTCATACGTAACAAATGAATGAGAAGTGATCTCATTGCTCCTATCACACTCTGGGCCGACAGGGTCTTGTCCGGAGACAATGATTCAGCATTATATCCGGAAATCGGTGGAAACAAAATGTTAAAAAAAGAATAGAACCTCGTGTGAGGAAATATAACTCTGTAAATGAAGAAAATGCTGAGCAGATCAGGCCACATCTATGGGAAGAGATACGGAGTTAAGGTTTCAGATCAAAATCCAACCTTGCATCTCTCGAGCTTCGCGGTCGCCTTTTCAGATCTGCCGAAGGATGTTTGACCTTCACTTCCCACAGGTACTCAGTTTTTTCTTTTTTTTGTTTTACATCGAAAGGGCCTTTCGGCCCAAAAATTGTTCAGACATTTTATCCTGCTCGAAGATCTATCTGAACCTTCCCTCTCACAAGTTACCTCCACCCCCCCCCAACATTTATCATTCATGTGTCCAGCTAAGAGTCTCTTATATGTCCCTAATATATCAGCCCCCACTTCCTCTGCCGACAGTGGGTTCCACGCACTCACTACTCTCTGTGTAAAGAACTTACACCTGACATCCCCTTTATACCTTCCTCCAATCATCGTTATGTCCCCTCGTGTTAGACATTGTCACCCTGGGGAAAAAGTCTCTGAATGTCCACTCGATCTATGCCTCTTATCGTCTTGCACACCAATATCAGGCCACCTCTCATCCTCCTTGTCTCGAAAGAGAAAAGCCTGAGCTCGCGCAGCCTATCCTCATAAGGCATGTTCTCCAATCCAGGTGACATCCTGGTAAATCTCTACTGCGCCCTCTCCAAAGCTTGCACGTCCTTTCTATGATGAGGCGGCCAGAACTAAACACAATACTTCAAGTGTGATCTGACAAGATTCCTATAGAGCTGCAACATCACCTCGGGGGTCTTGAACTCGAAAACTTGAATAATGAAGGTCAACACAACATAAGCCTTTTTAACAAACACATTTTCCTTCGTGGCAACCTTGATGGACCTATGGACGTGGACCTCCATATCTCCCTGTTCCTCCACACTGCCAAAAGTGTCACAATGTTGATCCAGAGCAAACTCACAGAGAATCAAAATGCGGCACACTGATACAAGATTGGAGTCAGGATACTTCCGCAGGACAAACACAGGCAGTAACTGAAAGGAATACTGCCTCGGAGATCAGAAGAGGAATCCCAACACGAACTGGATCCTCACAAAGGAATAGAGAACACAGGACTGCTCTAGAGTAAACCTACTCTAAGCAACTGGAACCAAAGT
>JARFYF010004176.1:6373-26526 GCA_030265395.1 Rhina ancylostomus | reverse complement strand
CACACACACACACACACACACACACACACACACACACACACACACACACACACACACACACACACACACAGACTCATGAGGAACGAGAAGCTTTTATCATGTAACTGTCGAATTCGGAAAAATGTTCCTGGTGCAAATTGTATTTGCACATGCATTCATCTTTGCCTCTCGACCCACATATTTCAGCAGAACACAACAAATATGATGTAAGCCATGCATCGGCTTCCAGATCATCTCAAAAAAGCTAAAATAGCTCTTGGGCCTTTCTTCGTGTCTCTTTTAATCAAATCAAATTCTCTTGAAATATTTGTGGGTAAATATACCGACGTCTGCGGTTATCGCTCATTGTTATATTTTTTGACAAAATTCAAAATGTAGGGAATATCTGGTTTGTATATATAGAGAATACTCAGGCAATTTATCGCATTCAAAAATAATTTCGGGAACCGTGGTACTGTTTGGAGTAATATTGCCATTTCCTATTGAAATATGAAGAGCAAATATGACCTTTCATCTCACACTGAAGCTGAGAGCATATTCATTTTCCGATGCAATACTTCACAACAACTTCAGGATTGAACAATTTGCACAGACTTCCTTGATTGTTTAAATCCCAGTGATGTCCCGGACTCTCTGGTATATTTTCTATTTCGTCATTCGTCCACTTCCAACATAAAAGCTTATTGTAAAATCGCCGGGTTATGTGGAATTACCCCAATTAAAGACCTGCGCATTCATATGCAGGAACAGTTAGATTTACTTTTCTTGTCTGACACCGAATTTGACTGTTTCACTTAAAATCCTGGTACATTTTAGATTTGTATACGTTGTTCTGGAAAACTGTGTGTGTTGATATTAATCCCTGAAGCATGATATCTTGCTGCAGATTGTGTTGGTCAAAGACCACGTGGCATTAGTTTTAAAGGAAGCGAGGGAAGAATCCATTTCGGTTCAGCTGAACGGAAAAGGGATTAGAAACCATTAATTTCGGATGCTTTATAAAATTTGAATTTGAACAACAAGCAACAAAGTCGTCAGTGGCAAGAAATAATCTCTGCAGATTTAACCATTCTGAGTATTTTCAACGATTGAATCATTGCATAAACTAATTTCACATTCCGAGTCGACATTTACAACTCGTACAAATCTATCTTAAATCCACATACCAAATAGATCAGCAGACACCATAACGATAATCAAAGACGATATAAGAACAGAGATTAGACACAAAGTATTCACGAATCGTTTACAAAAGTATCAATGCAATTCACCGCGTTGTCAGTACATGGGAATCCCCAATCCCCAATTCGAACTTCTCAAATGGTTTCCAATATTAATAGACTACACACAACAATTGTGGAATTCCGATCCATCATTCTTCTGATGTAATTTCAGAAAACAAACAAAGGGTTAAAGGGAATTTGAAGTGCAGGTGATTAAAGTAGGAGTGTCGGACAAACAAACAAAATCAATAATATGTGCTTCCATATCTAACAACTTGTAATGAAATTTCAATACTCATGGACGAAAAAGAAAAGGAGAGAACGTCTGGAGTACGTCGCACAGCTTTGGCATTCACGAATCATCCTGATGTGCATTCTTATGCTATACAGCACGTCTTCAACTGTATTCACGCTCAACATCAAACAGACGTTTTACATATACTTAATGTATATACGTTTTACGTATAGCACATATACTTAACCAAACATTCAGCCAAAGCTGTCACAATATTGAGCAAACTCACAGAAAACCCAAATGCTGCACACCGATACAAGACTGGAGTCAGGATACATCCTCAGGACAAACACAGGCAGTAACTGGAAGGAATCTTGCCTCGGAGATCAGAAGAGGAATCCCAACACGAACTGGATCTTCACAAAGGAATAGAGAAGACAGGACTACTCTAGAGTAAAACACTCTAAGCAAATAGGAGCCAAAGTATACCCAAAGGTAGACCAATACTCTGGCAACTGGTGCCAATCACAGGAAATTGAAAGTAGCAAAATCCAAGTCAACATGTCTTATCTTGCAGAGCACACACACTTTTCGCTGACGGGTGAAACGGAAATACAATCCTGTATGTCAAAGTGACTTGCAGGAAAAAGTGCAGGAAAACAATTATCATTCAAAGTTGTAAGTTTAATAACCCAACCAAGGAAATGCTGCACTTCCTAATCCCTCAGGACTGCGGTATTCCCTGTTAACATCACTGAAGTCAAAATCATCTGCTTTTTCAACCCTATTATTCCTACAGTTATCTGTGAATTCCTTAAATATTTGATCTCTTTTTTTTCCTCTGGGGATGATGCTAGAATCCTAGCAAAGAGCTAACTTGCGACTTGTTTCAAAGTACTACCCATACAGTCTCACGGAACGTTCTCTCAGTAATAGCCTCTGTAAGTATTGCCATGATATTCAACGCAAAAAAATAAACAACTGCCCCCCTCTCCACTCTTGTCCCGCCTGTAGAATTTGTCACGGAACACTGATATGCCAGTCCTTCCAATTTAGTCTATTGCGTTGAAAGATGAACAAAACTGTACTCTGGACTTGAAGTCAAAATAAATTGATCCTCAAAGAAATGATCACCGACAAAGAAAATACTGGATCACAAACCTTCAACGGCTGACGGATTTGAAAGATATATTGATTTGAAGCAGCAGACACAACTTAACGTCACACTTTCATGCCAGGAATGTTGAAACAAACAGCTAATGGCACAGTTACACAATCAGAACACATCTGATCTCCTGTCTGGTCAAGCTTGGGGAAAAGCGTCTCCTTTACTGGCACTGTTGCCCATCCTCTCCTGTCGCAGTTACGAACGATTTCCCGTATTTAGCAGTCGTCCGTTAATTCACTCACTGTTATGCGCCGAGTTCCCTTCAGGCATCCATCCAACGAGCCACAAACGAAAACTTATTTCAACCGTTTCGACTGAGAACATGCGGGGGGAATGGGTCAGGCCACATAGGAGAATTTTTCATGCTGGTGATTTGAGACATGTTGATGAGAAAACGGAAAACAAATTTGTAACACTCCAGGCTGGAGAACCAGACCGAAATGATACATGTAAGCGAAAGCAAGCCTGTGTGATCAGATCGTGCAGCAGATCCGCATGTCCAGTCAAATAACTGGCATCAGTACGCTGGTGGCTGGACTACACAAACAAATATCCACGATTCTCTCTAATGGCCATTTCAAAACCCGTGACAACCGTCCGAAATTACAGGATGAAAATACACAATCCCAACACTACTCTTAACAAGTACTTCGGCATAAATTCTCAAACGACGGACGCGTCGTATTTGGTTGTTTTATATGGAGACAGATTATTCGTGGAAAGTTGCAGGGACAGTGCTGAGTATGCTTCCGTGAATCCAGGTATAATCTTTGTGAATAGTTTATAATCGCATTCCTGCTCCTTGGTATAATTCCTGTTGCAGTCTGCAAGGGGTTGAGTTCGAGGAAGTGCGTCCGTTAGGCGAGCTTCGTTTTGGAAATTCCGTGAAAATGAAGTGCACAGGGATCACGCTCAATACTTACGTCAGTGTGTTAATTTAAGGTATGATACGGTGTATCTTTCAGGACGCAATTTAACAGCCTGTGTTCGCCGTTAGAGCACGATGTAATTGCTAATGTGTAACTGATATAACGGCTGTATTGGGTTCATATTTCCATGTTCGTCTGCTATCATTCTTCAGTTTCATTTTCAACAAAGCGTTGATACATTTTTATGTTTTCAGCTGGTTTGATTGTCTCAATCGAAAATTTTGGCGGAGAATGTTTTCTGGATAGACGGCAGGAATTTAACGTGCGGTCAGCCCAAATAGTCTCATCAACAGTGTCCATCTGAGAGACTACAATGCAATAGTTTTGTTCGTTCAACCTACTGCAACATTCTGGCGAGATATATTGCCAGACACATATTGAGCGTTTTGTTAATTTGTGTAATTTCCAATCGGATTGTTGAATGAAGCAGGTTAAAGGAAATTAATCAGATGGAGAGATGTATCTGAAGAATGTCGCTGTTACTGTCCACCCGGTAGTGTGAAATTATATTTTCCAGCTGTGAAGTTTGGAAATCAAAGCTCTGATCTGAACACAATCTATGACAACAGGGATTTCAATCCGCTGTCGTCATCCGTTAGTTCCATTTAATTGGAAAATCTTCCTCTATAAAAAGAAACATGATGAAATGTCAGTCTCCTCTCAGATCCCGAGGGTATAAACGCTGCTGCGAAAGTTTCCTTCACAAAATTGCTTATATCAAGGCTTCTCTCAGAAAATACCGGGTACATCCGCACTGTCGAGAAAATATTGTGTGTGATTATTGTCTTTCTAGTTGTTGCTAGTAAATGCACATAACAATTAAAATCGTTTCAGTCAGACTATGATCTAACTTTGATCTAACTGTTACAAGCTGCTTCGTTTTTGCCCGTTGTACACACAGCTAGTCTTCCTTTTGTTATTTTTTCAGGTAAATGTGCTCAATCACATTCTGTCAACCAAAGATCATTCACTTTTAACTCATCGGAACTCTATCTCTGACCTCATTGGATTCACTGTTGTGCAATTCTGTAATGGAACTCAGGGCAGCAGGACTCGCTGAGGAAATAACGAGGTGTTAACTACGTTGGTAAATTTCAGTGATTGTGTCTGCCTGACCGGAGTGAAAAACCGACCCTGGTTTCAGGGAGTTTACTGCAGACGGAGGAGTGGTCCTTTGTTGCTGGAAAAAAACCTGGTGCTCAGTGTGGGGCGGTAAGCAAAGTGGATCAACGGAACCAGTGACGTGTACAAACGGGATGCTTCATTACTTGTGATTATCCATTCTGTGTGTAACTAACTGGAATGGGTCTCAGGAGTCAGTGGTTATGTACTACTGGAAGTGGCTCGCACTCAATCGGGTCCACGTATGGCAACGCTCTTCTTGATTCCCATTTGTAAATCCCATTACGTTCCGTCAGATGCGGGGTTTGCAAAGTGTTGGGCAAAAGGGTCAGCTGCAAATGAAATTGTAAAGTCGGTTTCATAAGAGCCTGTAGGAGAACCTATGACACTCTGTGTGCAGCATATGCTCGTCATAATCGGGGTGTATGTGATGTGCAGTTCAGAGAAAGAGTCACTCATCAAGGTGAAGGCGCTTGGTAGCTCTGGCGGAGTTTTCTGGCAGAGTGCAGGTTCACCTTAACTGCATGGGCAAAAAGTGATGGGCACGTTCTGAATATATCGGATTGTATAAAGTGGGAAGAGGCTCGCTCTGCGGGTAGGTGGTATTGTGAAATGGTTTCTGGTGGTATTTGAGAAGGAATGTTTCATTCAGCAGATGACAGGTTTGGCATCCTCTAGTAGTGAATGATGAAAACTGCAGGAGAGGCGCCATTCGCTCGGCAACTGTGTTTGTTCATGGAATCAAAAAAGTTGCAGATTAATAGTCATGGTCATTGAGTTATACGGTTTGGAAACGAGTTCGACGATCCATCGTGTCTGTATCGACCATCAAGAATCAGGCCATACTAATCTCATTCCTAAATGTCAGACCATAACATTTTGTGCTAGTGCGATTCAACTGCCTATCTGAACATTTAATTAAAGAGCGAGAGTAGCTGGCGCCTCAAACCAATCGAGCTGTGTGGTCCGGATAACACTGTCTGGCTGAAAAAATAAACCTCTTCAGTTCATCGCTCAACTGTCTGTCCATTCAAGTAAATATGAGGCGTCTTGATTAAGTCACCTCTCCAATGAGGTACAGTTTATCACGCTCTGCCCTGG
The DNA here is from genome assembly GCA_030265395.1 of Rhina ancylostomus. Lineage (NCBI taxonomy): Eukaryota > Metazoa > Chordata > Chondrichthyes > Rhinopristiformes > Rhinidae > Rhina > Rhina ancylostomus. The sequence continues at coordinate 20,748 of JARFYF010004176.1, read as the reverse complement.
GTGTGTTCCTCATAAATTTCTATACGTCAGTCTGATAGACATAGAAACATAGAAAAAACTTACAGCACAATTCAGGCCCTTCGGTCCACAAAGCTGTGCCGGACATGTGCCTGACCTATAAATTACTAGGCCTACCCAGAGCCCGCATTTTCTCTCATCTCCATACACCAATCCAATAGTTTCTTAAAAGACCATATCGTATCCGCCTCCACCACCGTTGCCGGCAGCCCATTCCACGCACTCACCACGCTGAGTAAAAAACTTATCCCTGACATCTCCACTATATCTACTCCCCAGCACCCCTATGTCCTCTTGTGGCCACCATTTCAGCCTTGGGGAAAAGCCTCTAACTATCTACCAGACCAATACCTCTCATCATCTTATACACCTCTATCAGGTCCCCTCTCATCCTCCATCTCTGCAAGGAGAAAAGGCCGAGTTCCCTCAACCTGCTTTCAAACGGCATGTTCCGCATTCCAGGCAGCATCCTTGTAAATCTCCTCTGCACCAAATCCTCCAAATCCTCCCTGTGGTGAGGTGACAAGAACTGAACACTTTTCTCCAGGTGGAGTCTGACCAGGGACCTATATAGCTGCAACAATACCTCTCGGCTCCGAAATTCAATTCCAAGATTGATGATGGACAATACACCATATGACTTCTTGACCACAGAGTCAACCAGCCCAGCCACTTTGATCGTCCTATGGACTCAGGCCCAAAGATCCCTCTGATGCTCCAGACTGCGAAGAGTCCTACCATTAATCCGTTATTCCGCCAACATATTTGACCTACCAAAATGAAACACTTCACTGTTATCTGGATGAACTACATCTGCCACTTCTCAGTCCAAGTTTGCATCCATTCAATATCCTGCTGTAACCGCTGACAGCCCTCTATAGTAGCCACAACCCATCCAAACTTTGCGTCATCGGCAAACTTACTAACCCATCCCTCCACTTCCTCATCCAGGTCGTTTAAAAGAAATCACATATAGTAGACCACTGGTCCCCGAAATCCATGCCACACTTTGCCTTCTGTGTGCCATCCAGCACTGAATTCACAAGACAATGTCCCCTTGGATCCCATGCTTCCTTACTTTCTCAGTAAGCCTTGCATGGAGTATCTTATCAAATGCCTTTCTGAAATACATATACACTACATCTGCTGCTCTCCCTTCAGCGATGTGTTTGGTCACATCCCCAAAAAATTCCATGAGGCTCGTTAAGTCCTGCCCTTGACAAAGCCAAGCTGACTAATCCTAATCATATTGTACCTCTCCAAATGTTCAGAAATCCTGCCTCTCAGGATCTTCTCCATGGGTTTACCAACCACTGAGGTACGACTCACTGGTCTATCTCTATGCCCCTTCTTGAATAAGAGAACAACATCCGCAACCGTCCAATCTTCTTGAACCTCTCCCGTATCCATCGATGATGCAAAGGTCATCGCCAGACGCTCCGCAATTTCCTCCTTCGTCTTCCACAGAAGCCTGGGGTACATCACATCCGGTGACGGAGACTTATCTAACTTGATGTTTCCCAATTTTCCGGCACCTCCTCTTTCCTAATATATGCATGTTCAAATTTTCAGCCTGCAACATGTCCTCACTATTGTCCCCAGATTTTTTTCCGTAGTGAATAATGATGTAAAGTATTCATTAAGTACCTCCGCTATTTCTTCGGGGTCCATCCACACTTTCTCACCGCTGCACTTGATAGGCCCTATTCTTTCACATCTTATCTTCTTGATCTTCACATACTTGTAGAATGCTTGGGGTTTTCCTTAATTCTGCTCGCCAAAACCTTCTGATGTTCTCTCCTGGTTCTCATAATTTACTTCTTTAGCTCCTTCCTGTTAACCTTATACTCTTCCAGACCTCTAAAATTACCTAGCTTTCCTTTTCCTTTTGACCATATTTATTGTAGCCTTTGTTCACCACGGTTCCTGTATCCTCCCGTGACTCCCCTGTCTCATTGGAACATGCCTATGCAGAACTCCACACTGATATCCCCTGAATAATTTCCACATTTCTTCCGTACTTTTCCTTGAGCAAATCTGGTCGTAATTTAATCTTCCAATTTCCTGCCTGCCTCATAATTTTCTTTATTCCAAGTAAACGCCTTTCTGTCATGGTTCTGGGTTCTGGCCCTCAATTTGGCCCCTTTAATGCCTTGTTGGCCAGCACATGGATTCCATGCTGGACTGATTACATATCGACACACAACTGAGGCCCATCAGGGGCCGAGCATATATACCTGTGTTTCTCTGGCACTAGTTGCCAGAGTATTGGTCTACCGTTGGGTATACTTTGGCTCGTAGTTGCTTAGAGTGGTCTACTCTAGAACAGTCCAGTGTTTTCTATTCCTTTTGAAGATCCAGTTCGTGTTGGGACTCCTGATCTCTGAGGCAAGATTCCTTCCAGTCACTGCCTGTGTTTGTCCTGAGGAAGTATTCGGAATCCAGTCTTGTATCAGTGTGCCGCATTTTGGGTTCACTGCGGACTTGCAGCTTATGACACTTTCTAGTCCACCTGTTCTTATCTCTCTCCACTTCTATCATAATGGAGATGGTATTATCATCATTAGCTCCAAAATGCTCATCCACTGAGAGTTCTGACACCTGACCAGGTTCATTTCCCAATACCAAATCAAGCACAGCCTCTTCCCTTGGAGGCCCAGCTACGTATTGCCAAGAATCCTTCCTGAACACACTTAAAAAACTCCTGCCCATCCAAACCCCTCACTCCTTGGCGATGCCAATCGATGTTCCACAAATTAAAATCTCCCATCATAACAACTCAGTTATTTGCACACCTTTTTAGTATCTACTTCCCTATATGTTCCTCAATATCCCTGTTACTTTTGGGCGGCCTATGAAAACAACCAGTTAAGTTTTTGACTTTTTCATTTTCCTATCCTCTACGCACAGAAACTCCGGAGACAGTCTCTCCATCGTCCACCTTTTCAGCAGCCGTGACACGATCTCTGAACAACAGTGCCACTTCCCCTTTTTTTCCCTCCCTGTCCTTTCTGAAACTTCTAAAACGCAGCGCTTGAAGCAACCATTCCAGTCGCTGAGCCATCCAAGTCTCTGTAATGGCCACCACATTGTAGCTCCAGATATTTGTCCAAGCTCTAAGTTCATCCGCCTTGTTCACAAGACTTCTTGCGTTAAATAGACACATCTCAAACCGGTGTGAGCATGTCCCTTACCTCTCACCTGCCTGTTATTCTTCTCGTACATACTCTTAGCTTTCCCTATTAGAGAACCAAACGCCTCTTCCCCAGTCTCTCCAGTTCGGACACTACCCCTCAACACATCTAGTTTAAACTCCCCCCAGTAGCATTAGCAAACCTCCATGCCAGGATATTGGTCCCCCATGCATTCAAGCGCAACCGATCCTCTTTGTACAGGCCATACCTGCCCCAAACGAGGCCACGATGATCCAGAATTCTGAATCCTTGCCACATACTCCAATCCCTCACCCACGCATTGACCCTCCCCCTCATTCTATTCTCATCCACTGTCACTCGGCACGTAAAGTAGTCCTGAAATTACTACCTTTGAGGTCCTGATTATCAACTTCCTTCCAAACTCCCTGCAGTCTTTTCTCAGGACTTCATTCTTTTTCCTACCTATGCCGTTGGTACCAATGTGCGCGACGACCTCTGGCTGCTACCCCTCCCTCTGCAGGAAATCTTAGACGCGATCTGAATCATCCCGGACCCTGGCACCTGGGAGGCAAACTGCCTTCCAAGTGTCTCTCCTGCGTTCACAGATTCACCTGCCCTCACCTCAGTATAGTGTCCCCTATCACTGCTGCCCTCCTCTCTCCTTTCCTACCCTTCTGAACAGGAAAGCAACATCTGCACCCGGAGTGTCGAGCTACAAGCCTTCAGGGACCGTGTTAGGCCGGAGTCTGCACCTGTTGCTTCCCCCAGATAGGCTTCCTCCCCCAACAGTACTTAATCAGCGGTACATTTTGTCAAGGAATACAGAACCAGGGTTACCCTCTTGTAGCTGACTCTTGCCCTTCCCCCTCCTGACTGTGACAACACTTGCCTGACTCCCCTGGTGTCGGAGTGACCACCTGACTCTAACTCTTCTAACTCTTCATTGTCCCTGATCAGACGAAGCAGTATTTCCAGTTCCATTACACGGTCCCTAAGGGCTTGCAGCTCGACACCCCGGATGCAGATTTAGCCGTCCGGTTAGCAGGGAGACTCCAGGAACTGCCACATCTGACATCGAGTACAGGAACTGCACTCACTTCTTCGTTTACTCAAATCATCTCCCTTTCCTCGACCCTTTACGCCTCATCCCCTTCAGCCAAAGCCCAACCACTGCTCCGCTGCCCGCTCCGATGCTGCCCTCTGTTTGTGCTCCTCAACATCCTCCGCTCCAATGAAACTAACCGAAGTTATTCAGTCGCTTGTCCATAACTAAACCCACCCACCCCCGCCCATCTCAGGAAACAATCCTCTTCAGTAACTATATCATTTTTCCAGAGTGTTGCGATTAGAACAGTACATAATACACCAGTTGTGATGCAACACATATTTTCTGAAGTTCTGGATAGGTTTCCTGCCATTATATTCGATGCCTGATCTAATAAATACAAGCATCCAGTTTGCCTTCTTAACCATCTTATTTACTTGTACTGTTTTCGTCAGCGATCCTTGAGCATGTGCTCAAAGGTCCCTCTGTTCTTCAGTCGTCATCAGATCCAACTATTCAGCGTGTATTCCATTAGTCCTCGCAAAATGCATCTTCACACCAACTTTAAATTCCATTTGCTATTTCTCTGCCCACACTAATCAATGTTAGTCTGCAGCGAGAAATCGTCAACAATTTTCGTCCCATTTGTAAACTTGCAAATCATATCTCCGGTATTTCACTTATTTAGTTATTTGGGGGGATTATATGATTAACACACAGCAGGCGTCCCAGCACCAATCCTCGCAGTACACAGCTGATTTTTTTTTAAATGTACTGACTGCATTTACACCCTCGATCATCTGAATTCTGTCACCAAGCGATTCAGATCGAATTGGGGCAGGATGCCCTGGATCCCATGGATATATATTTTGCATGATCACTGGCGTGGAACCTCACCAGAGGCCTTACTGAAGACCATGCAGACGACATCGATCGCGCTATCCCCACCTTGTCATCTGCACGAAAAAAAGTGATTCGGGAACGAACGTGCCTCATTAGAGAATACAGAGGAGGATTCACTGTTGATCAGTCATTCGGATTCGTGTGATATTAGTGTACCGTTAACTTCAATGTCTGCGGAACAGATGTTGCTACGTCGAAGAAGATGCTTCATCTCAGCAAACTGGTGCCAAGACTTGTCTTGAGTGTTATCATGCAGCAATGCAGAGAAGCTTCGCTCTGCTGTGTTGCGCGTGTTGAGCATATCACGGACCTACCGGCTGGTAAAGTGCCGTCGTATATGCACTTTGTAGTTAATGGATGTAGGACCTGGTGCGGAGGTGAATGATGGTACAATGTAAGCATATACACAGTTCAGCTGTGCATGAGATGGAACAGCGCAGGGTCAGATTAATTCTGTGGGTAACAAGTGTTGGGCTGATTTGGTTGTGCCTGAGTGTACATTCCCAGGTGCAGCTTCACTGCGTGAGTACATGTGTTGGGCCTGGTCTATATGTCTAATAGTACAGGACAAGGCTTGACCTGGAGGTGTCTTACTGTAGCGAGGAGATTTTACCGACTGAGCCAAATATAATGGTCCTCATTCTGGGGATTCGTGATGACGCACTCCGAATGCAAATCCTTTCTGTAGTTTTCAGGTACACTTCCTGATCTGAAGATGCATGACGGCCAGCACACGGGAAGGGTTCCTTGTGACTAACAGCTGCCAGGCCTAGCTGTTGCGGTATCTGACGACATTGCGCAAAGAAACCATCAGTCTTTAGATAATTGGCAATTTTCCTCATCCAGAGTACAATGGAGCAGTAGTGTCACGCCGAACGTAATGGCTTCTGAGTGCTTTCTTTAGTTTTCGGGTGTACAGTGCAGAGAAAGCTTCAATCTGTAGGCAACAGGTGTTGGAATAGGCAAGGGATCTCTGATGGTATTGGCCAAAGGGACAATTCAGTAACACGCTCTGCATCTTGACTCGCTTTGTCTCATATAACAGTGCAGGGATTGCTGTTATCTGTAGTGAGAGATATTGTGTCTGGTGGTGTCTCCTCGCACAATATATTTCTCTTGGTTGCTCAGTGTCACTTGGCACAGTAGAGCGCAAGGATTACTTCATTCTTCAGGTAACTTTGTGGGGTTGTGTGTACGTGTCTGAATGTTTATTGCTCGGGACGCTTCACTCTTGGTTAACATGTGCGGAAAGGTGCATCACGAATTTCAGGAAGAGTTAATCTCTTAATTACTGATGAAGGAGATTTATTATCGACCAGTTTACGTATTAAGGTGAACTGTGGCAAACATAAATATCCTGCTTTTATCTGTCAGTAATTGGTAGTTAAATGGAAATGCGACTCGGGGCGTTTTCCACCTTCGTCTGCTGTTCGATCGTGGGAAGAAGGGAATGACAAACGTTACAAATAATCCCACTGGTTTCCTCCAATACAGTGCGTAAATGTTAATGGATACAATGTCATTCAGAGCAATTAAAGACCAAGCAGCCTCGCTGGTCAGCGTTGATTACCAAGCCCACATTAATACATATGAAACATGTTTTTCTTCCACCTTCCCATAAATCCCCTCCCCAGATACCACCGCTCAACTGCGCGCAAGGAACTAGTTACAGTGGACAACTAACCTACCAACATGCCTGTCTCGAGATATCCCAAGCGGCTAAAGAATAAAGTTCAAACTCCAGCGGGCAGGCCCAGAGGTCAGGATGGAACTCGGATCGCTGCAACGGTGACGACGTAGTAGCTCCACTGGCGACGTCACAGTTCTGGTCTTGATCGAAATTACCAAAGTTGTATGAAATTAAGTCGGTGTTCATGCGAAATGGAAAAAAAATCCATATGGTCAGCATTCTTATTGGCTCTATGTAGCCGAGTATTGTCCACTGCAAAAACCAGTATAGTTAAAAAATAAATATGATTCAAAGTTTTAAGAAGGTCTCTCGATTATTTAATTTAATTACTGACGAAGAGAAACGTGACGTTGAAAACCGACTTGCGAGCCTGTTGTCCCAGGGTGGGTACGTGACACTTTCCCCTGTTAAGTGCATGACGTGGTGCATCTGCTGCTGATATAGGTTACAGGGTCAGGAACAGTTGAATATCTTCGGATATTGTGGATACTGTATCAATAACTCCTGGCATTTAGAAATAAAGGACACCGACTTCGGGAATTGTCGATAAAGTTTCACTGGAGCACGGGCATTGCGAAAACAGGAAGATACAACGTGGATATTGAGGAGACCTAGTTCAAAGTTAATGAGGTGATATATTGTTGAGGAAATACATGCTGCAAAGCAAGACATCGAACGACACCAGATTTCTGAAAGATTCTTCCCCTGCCCCACCCCTGGTTGACAGGGGTGTGCCTCAGGGATCAGTGCCGGGGGATGAAATTGTTGAAATTTGATGTCAAAAATAAAGGTTTCGATGAGGACACAAAGGGCACTGTTGATGAATTTGTTGGCGACACAAAGCCGGGAAGAACATTTTTTATATTATGAATGAGCCGAAGAAGGAATGTCGATAAAGTGAGTGCGTAAATTATCTGGCAAATATATTGTGAGCCAATACAACGTATAACGGCTCGCTTAATTCGAAACAAACAATGGAAATTAAGTATTTTATATTTCTGGTTAGGGTATAGTGCTCTGAAATACGCGGGTATCTTCGTCATGCTTCATTCTAAATAGGCTGGCACGCTGGGACATGAAGTGGTTGGAATAATAAACCGACGTTATTGTTCATTGCTGGGAGCGTTGCACACACAATTGGGGCGCTAATTCATCATTTATACGAACATTGTTCGGCAAATCAACTGGAATACTATTATTTCAGGAAAGAGGTCATTCATTTGCAAGTCGCTGGGATAAAAATGTTTTATCTGAGCAATACATCGAACGGGCGCCGTCTTGAAAACATTGTTGGAAAAACTGGACAAACATTCATTGGAATTTAGGAGAGGGGATTTTATTGAAATGTATCCGAACCTGAGTTGTCCTGAAGGGATTACAGTGAACATGTTTAACCCTGTAGAACGAGGAATCACAGTTCTAAAATAATGATGTTGCTCCTTTCGGACAAAACTGAATTGAAGCTTTCATTTTGCTTTCATGTGCTGGAACGTTTCCCGGCACACTCTTAATCAAAGAGTGGAAGCAAATTCTTTTATATTTTTGAAGCCATTTTGGATAAGCTATTGATAAACTAGACGAGGTACGACCGTCAACAGACCCGCATGAGGAATTTAGAACATAGAAAAAAACGGCAGCACAGTTCAGGGTCTTCGGCCCACAAAGCTGTCGCGAACCCAGAAATTACCAGACCGACCCATAGACCATTTTACTTAGCTCCATGTACCTATCCAACAGCCTCTTGAAAGACCCTATCGTATCCGCCTCCACCACCGTTTCCCGCAGCCCATTCCATGCAGTCACTACTCTTTCAGTAAAAAACTTACCCCTGACATCTCCTCTGTACCTGCTCCCCAGCAACGTAAACCTATGCCCTCACGTGGACACCATTTCAGCCCTGGGTAAAAACCTCTGACTATCAACCCTATCAATACATCTCATCATCTTATACATCTCTGTCAGTTACCCCCTCTCCCCCGTCGCTCCAAGGAGAAAAGGCCGTGTTCCCTCAAACTGCTTTCATGAGGCATGCTCGCATTCCATGCAACATCCTCGAAAATTCCCTCTGCACCCTCTCTCTGGCTTCCACTTCTTCCCCGGAGTGAGGCGACCAATACTCCAAGTGGGGTATGCCCAGCGACCTATATAGCTGCAATAATACCTCTGCGCTCCTCAAAAAATTATAGAGCAGGTATAGAACATGCCCCAGGTCGTGGGGTATGTTTAATTGACTAAATAGTCTACTCTGACTTTAACTTAGTATATTCATTAGGTTAACACCCTCTCTGAGGCTGTGGAAGGAATGTCAGTGGTTGAAGTATTGAGTATGCAGGGGAAATGTACGTGGAGATCTAGATAATTTGTGTCCCCGGAATTTTGAAGCACGTCTGAAGGAATGTTGGTGGAACGTTCAGCCCATCAGGGATTGTGAGATGTTTGCCACTTGGAGTTACAGACCATTATTGTGGAGCATTATTGTCTGAAGCCAGTCAACCTTCCAGCCATTATATGTGGAGGCTGACTGCCCCTTAGATTGAAAGCACCAGCAAAATAACTGAACACGTTAATATAACAGGTGGGGTCTCCCCCGTTGGTTTCTGGTTGGATTATCGAACCAATGTGGAGATTTTGTGAACGAAGTGGACATGTCAGAAGCTGTGGCCCTCGGGACTCTCTGCAATTGCCTCTGGGTTAAGCTCAGGCGAATTTCTGAATCAAATGAACCACTCAGATGACCAGATATCTCACCGCGATCTTCACCTGCGCACTGATATTGGTCTCAGTTACCGCGTCAAAAAATGTGAGTGTGCAACAGATGACATTTCTCAACTAATATCTGAACTGGAGCACGATAAATTCAGATTCATTCCAATCTTCTCATGTGATTTGCTAATAAATGAAAACGTAAACATTAATTAACTACAGGAGAATGAAGCTATTGCAGGTGGCGAAGAGTAAAACCACAGAGCTGCCCCTGCTCTTCATCTCTGGGTCACTGCGATTATGCCCCTTGCTCTGAACCCTCAAACCCTCACGGACCCGAATGGCCACTGAAATGCGTCTGTCTGTCCGAACGTTCAACAGCAGAATCACAACGAAAAGGATCAACAGAGTTAATGCAGTGTCCATCCAGTGAAAGACCCACCCACCAGAGTTCACTGAAATAGCATGTTTTCCACACATTGCCCCAGAGTACATTATTGACGGTGTATCTCCGGTAGCTACGGTGTATCGATTTCAAATGTACATGGCCGCTCTTTGCGCAAGTCCAGCCTGAATTTTGTGCCTCGAAATCGATCTATTTACTGACCCAACACACAGACACAGACACAGACACACACACACACACACACACACACACACACACACACACACACACACACACGCATTCTCACAAGCAAAGACACAAACACACAGACACACACATACAGATACACATACACAGACATTCAGAAACACACATACATAGACACGCAGGCACACAGTCACCCATAGACAAACACACGTACTCACACACGCTCTTACACTACATGAATATTCAATAGCAGCCTCCAAAATCTTTGCGGTGTAGAATTCCACGTGATCAATGCTTTCCAACTGAAGAAATACCTTCGCAGCTCATTCTTATATGTAGCAGGACGCACGCAGAGATTAATGTACGCTGGTTCCAGAGGCCCAGCCCCGGAAAATATCCTTCTGAGACCCAGCATCTCCAGACCTGCCAGAGGATTGTACAATTCAATGATTTCTTCTCTCATTCTGCTGAGCTCAAACGAATGCGGGCAGCATTATCGCCCTGACTCTCTTCACAGACTTGCCCATGTGCCCAGGAACATGTTACTGTTTTTCCTCCATAGGAATCATATTCAATATATGGAGACCGAAACTACAGTTGTGTTCTCAGCCAGGCCCGACATCATATTTTTGGCAAAACATTTTGCTCGTATAGTTAAAAAGCCAAAAATTATTTTATACACGTCATTTGTCTTATCAATTACTTGCTGCAACGACATGTTTGCTTTCAGTAAACCTAGATTACATCTTGCATCGAGATTATGCAACATCTCCCATCTGAAGAATATTTCGCTTTTTCCGTTTGCAGAACTTCATATCCATGAACGTTATGCAACAGGTGACATTCGTTTGTGAATCACGACGAACTTGCAGCGACGCCTGTTTTCGCCTCCCTCAGAGGAAATTAATCCATACTGTGTTGTGTCTTTCGTAAAGATTGGACAGTCGCATTCGGTTCCCCCACGCAAATCATTGCAAGAAAGAGCGGTTATCTGGAGGCAAACGCTGATCCCTTCTGCACCCTGTCAGTCGGACATTGCCACCGGCAAATGTCTCATTCTTGCAGATCTTTTTTTTTCTGTCTGTCAACAATGTTCAATCCATTCCAGTTTGTTGGAACTATCCACTGTGTCTTCATGTTGCACACCTTCCCTTCATGCAGTTGTGTACAGGTTTCCCGATATCAAATCAACGGCATCTACTGGTTGTGTTTGTTTCCGAAACCTCACATCTGTTCCGCACAAAATTTCCAGTTAACAAAAAGGACATTATTTTAAATTCATGCAGACATTTCAGTTGTGTCTAATGTCTGAGCATCTTCGCAGCAATTATTTACCACAAACTCAAGAATGGAATTACCATTGTTTTTTTTTCTGGACTTCTTGAGACTTTAAGGATGCGAGGTTGTGACGTTAAACCTTCAGAAGTTTGTTTTATGAAGTGGCGGAAAGAATAAGTGAACTCAATAATATACAGAAATAGTTAATGTATATGAGAAAATAGGTTTCATCGAGAAATTTGGTAGAAGTGATGATAGTTAATTTAACGTGATTTTCTTGCTTATGTGATCCATTGGTTTGCGAAGCATTATTCCTTTATGTACTACCATGCAGCTAAGTGGTCTATTGATCGTATGTCCTGCATAACTTCGACCTACAATGTGAGCAGGCACAAGGTGTGAATTATCTTTTTTCTTTCGCTCTGAAGAAACAATTTGATTGGATATTCTTTCTGAACCGGAAATGTACATTATTTTCTATTGCATTTCTTTTAAAAGTCTGAGGTACATTAATAGTTCAGATGTTATTGTTTTATTGCGTTTGTATTAATTACACATATTTTGGTTTTTTTGTGCCTGAGGTACCTTATTCTTGTCAGAGATTTAAGATGCTGGTGTCCTTCTGTATCATTTCAAGGTAATTTATTGACAAGAGGAGCTGCAATTTTTTTGCTGCTCCATTAGGTTGTCATTTGTTTCCTTGAACTGGGTATCTGTATCACGTCTTGACAATTCCCAAGTGCAGAATTAACGAGAATTTGATGGACCAGAGGAGTTGTATCAGGACAATGAGGTGAATTATTTTAAGACCTTTGTTGAGGTAGATTGATTCGAGACAGCACAACGGAAATTCTACATCTCTTATCATCGAAGGAATTTTACAGTAAAAGTGAGGGGATATTTAGCCACCTCTTTTAGCTGCTCCCTGAACTTAGTCTGGGTCACGGCGTAAATAGCCGTGTTTGTGCAGCAGCTCAGGAGCTGCAGCATGAAGCCCAGTTCTTGTAGAGAATAAGATGGAATGAAGTTTCATATCCCAGGTCATATATTCTGCCCCACATAGTATACATCATATAAATCGCCCATAACATGATGAAATTGCCTGAAATAACTAGCAGTAAAATGTGACTTCTTGCGGCTCGCCAGCTCTGAATCTGTCGTATTCGCCCCACTGCTGGAACCTCGCAGTCTCCTGCGGCCTCTGCTGGTCACTAAAACATGTTTGGTCGTCAGGGCATTAAGCAGCAAAATAAAAAAAATGGGACCCCCGGGGTGAGGAGGTAATGCATGGATTCAATTGCTGCCCAGACCGGTGAGCGCAGAACACCAGCTCTTTCCCAGCAAAACCAGGGAGCATGAACTAGATGATATTCTCCTCTGCACATAAAATACCAGAAAATATTCTTCGAACACCTCAGCAGAGTCACTGTCCCCAGAACCACAGCCGCCGTACTCTCGGTGCAATATTTGAATTTCAATTTCTGACAACAAATTGCCACAAACCGATCAAAGGTGAAAGTGACGGTGAACCAGACAGAACAGTCGGTGGCAGCGTAAAGCAGGATGGCGTGGATATTACACACTTGGATGGAATGCAGGAAGCGGAACTGTTCCCCATAAACCATAGGTATTTGTTTCATTATAAGGTCGAGGATAACAACCAATAGATCCGCCGCTGCCGTGGCCACCAGGTAGCGTGTGACGCCTTTAGAGAGACCGCACTTTCCCCGGGACAGGACCACAATCGTCAGGACGTTCACTGTGTGGATATAACCAATAGGAGAATTAGTCTTCATGCTTGGAACGTGGTTAACAGCTTGATCAGTTACTAACCTGGATTCACAGGCCGATCAGTGATTCAATAAAATCGTTCTATATGTGTCAAACTTACTGGCTCGATAGAAATGTAACGGACAGCGGATCTACCAGCAAATTAAATTATTCATGGGACATGGACATTGAATAAGCATCGAGCTCAGCTGTCACAGGTTGTACAAAAGATTTCACCTTCCTTTGACATGGGAGAAGATAGAACACATAAAGACCACATGAGAAAAGTTTCATTTGGAGTGCGTGGAACCGAACTCAGTGAGTGCACAACAGTACGGATTTCAACACGTAATTTTGTTTCTGATAATTACCTGCAGTTGGGAGCTACTGTGCCCAATGAATACATTTTTATTCTTGAATCTGTTGAATCAGCATCGGATCCTAGTCTCAGTGAATCAGACCATGAGTACGTATCCGACTATTGCCAGGATAATGTGGTCTGAATGGAAAGTCTTAGTCAACCTGCCCCCATTTCTGACCGTTACTCGTGGCATTAAGTGTCTGTGATTAAACAAACACATTCCAATTTTACTCAAATTTTATAACCCGTGATGATTAGATCATCACCAAATTTTATCCACAAGTCACATATGAATTAATGCAACATCCCAGAATTTCTCAGCAAGCATAGTGTGAACATCTGATGACGAGCCGGGTAAACTTGCTTCAAGCGAGGTGCGATAAAGATCAGAGTGTGGCATTTAAGCGGATGTGGATTTCAAGTTGAAGAAGTGATTGAAATGACAGCTTGACAATAGGCCACAAAATATATTAGTACAAAATTTACATTCAGCTCTGCGGTGTGTATCACACTTGCATGCAGATTCGTCAATAGGGTAAAAAGAGAAATTACACAAAAGATGAATGTCAATGTAGAAGAAACCGTGTGATGACTACAAGTACATTGGTTCCTCCTCAGTGTAAAGAGGATAGATGGGGCAGAGTTTGTTAGATGTGTCCAGGAAGGATTCTTCACACAGTAAGATGGAAAGGCCGACCAGAGGAGAGGCGATTCTGGACCTGATACTGGGAAATGAAGCTGACTTGATTTAAGAACTCGCGGCAGAGCGTTTGACAAATCATCACCGGAACTCCTTGACATTTATCATTGCCTTGAGGAGGGATGGGTGGAGACGTTACCTTCCCATATTTCCAATACCT
>JARFYF010004034.1:16583-26631 GCA_030265395.1 Rhina ancylostomus | reverse complement strand
GCAGCAGATTCTTCATTCAACCTTCTTAGCTGGTGACAAAGTGGTGAGCATGTTCCAGGCTGTAACTTATCCTAGGATTGGCATTGTGCTTTGGTGCCTGAACGGAGTTGTAACCTACACCATAGTCATTGGCTCAAAAAGCAAAACAAAAACTGCAAATGCTGGAAATCTGACCCAACAACAGATCAGGCAGCATCTGGGGAGAGAGGAAAACTTGTTAACTTTACTGATTGATCAGAATCAGACAGTTCTAGACAAGTTGGATTGGCTGCTTGTCTGAATTGTTGAATTCATTGAGGCCTGTGGGCTGGAATATGCTTGATAGGAAGATCAGTGACTGCTTCTTGAGCTTACGTTGGGCAACTGGAACCTCAGCCATGGTCTTTGGCTTTTCTGTCCAGGTTATCACAAACCTGACATTGTCACTGAGAGAAGATTTTAATTTGGTTTGTAATAATGCTGCATGGTAATGATCTTATCCCCATACTGCCTCATTGTTCTGAATCCGCATATCTTGCATGCCACAGAGAATTAGATGGAAACCTATGATCCCCACAGTGATATAATAAACACTTGCTTTAATTATGCAGTGCCTGAAACTTATAAACAAGGCTGGTGCTTGTGGCACAACCTTATTCACATGCAGCTATTTGTGTTTGCTTTATTTTACTTAATATGCATGTTTTAATTATATATTACTATATAAAACTTTATATATTACTATATAATCCTTTAATGTTAAAAGGTCTCAGTATCTCTTCCAGAGGCCTAGTCACTCTTGTGGCTTGCTCTGTTTGGTGGGACAACCATAGATGTGTCTGACCAAGAGGAGGCTTCATCCTGCACAACTGCATAAGGCTCGGCTGCAGGAATAGTGTACGTGAGGTACAGGCTTAGTTGTATATTATCTGGCCCATGAAAAAGCTGTGTCTTTAAATGCACTTGTTTATCTAAACCATATGACGGATAAAGCAGCTTGCAATAGACAGTAATAAATGAACCTCCCACAATCCTCCCATTTATTGTAATGTAAGTATATCAGAAGTGGGACTAGCATTGGGTCTTTAGAGCCCCTTCCACTCGCTCTGACAAAGTGACGACCATTTGCTAACTCACCTCCAACTTCCCAATTTTTCTAGGCCCTCCTGATCATTTAAAAATCTATTGGTTTCTATTCTGAAAATTCTTGGTAAATGATTCCTTGCATGCTGCTGGACTAACTAATTTATAAAATTTTTTTAAAAAGGAATAAATTTAAATCCTAAATGGATAGCTGCTTTTCTTCTGAGTCATCATTCCCAGTCCAGAAATCTCCATCAGGGGAAATATTGCAGTGCCCCCTCTGTCAAGCCCTTAAGAATTTAGTGTATTTTAATAATATCACGGTGTATTCCTTCAAGATATGTACCTAGTTTACCCAGTCTCTCCTCTCAGGATAATCTCTTCATCCCATAAATTAATCTGGTGAATTTGAGCTAAAGACCAATCAGTTTTTTTTCAAACCCCAGTCCACAGGTAAGGAAATAGAAAGGACAGAGCTTATACACGCATGCAAGAGGCAACTTACAGCAAAAAACTTGGTGCAAGTACTGCGGCTGGGGGAGAGCTAGTGGTGGTTTCATATCACCAATGCTTAAATAGAATTAGGCTGCTATATTCTACAGGTTAAAGCTTGCATTGTTTAATATCCAGGTTTGGGTCATTTAACTTTTTTTTTTCTAAACGTATCTCCCAATTTTTGTGGCACACCACAATTTACTTTTAACAAATTCTCCAGAACTCCTATTTAATGCTTCTCATTCAGAGCTTGTGTGATTGTTTCAGTCTGGTTAATGTGGAACTCTAAAGAATCAACAGTCAGAAAATCAATAATGTATCAGTAAATGAGTAATCATTTAATATATAGGTTTGTGTCATTTAACTGTCACATAAAAGTAAATTGATTATTCTAACCTACCATCATTGGAATTTGCAGCACTCTGCTCACCAAGAACCAATGCCAACATTATTAACATGGTCCTCAAACCTGCTGATAAGAGCAGCGCTGTTGTTTGACAAACTGCCCTCTGCCTTGCAATGGCTAAGCACCAGCTCTCTGACACCTCTTGTATCTCCCTCAGACCTGGTCCCTCCATGGATTTGATTCCACTTCTTCCATCTTGCTTCCTGTAAGGATTTTACTCTCTTTGAGTCACTGGCTCCATTGTTACTCCTCTGAGGGTGGCACTCTGCACATCAATGCCTCCAAAATGTTTTCCTTTCTTCTTCATTGCAGATGAACTATAGTTGAGGAGGCTGTCAACCAGTCTGTCCATTTTTCACATTTTTGCTCTTGCCCTATCTCCTCCATTTGCTTTACAGTCCCTCTTGATCTCCTGTTTAAGCCTCTTATGCAGTCCCTGGGGATGGATAATGACTCAGTTTCACTCTGGTTTTGTGGGTTTTGAGGTGACTATTGAGACCAATGTGGGAAGCTGCCTTATTAAGCTGCTGCAGTCCTTCTGGCATAGAGAGTGCCAGGATCTTCACCCAGAGGCAATGAAGGGATGGTGATAGATTTCCCAGTCAGGATGTCTGTGGCTCATTGGGGATAGTATTGATCGACTGGGCCCCCTGTCTTTGTCTCTCTGGGCAAGAAGCATCCCTGCTTATTTTTTGGCATTTTTCTATTAATACTTTCACTTTCCAGCATCTGCAATATTTTGCCTTGGTCTTGAGACACGGAAGATACCTGGATTGTACACAACTGCAGTTGTGTACAATCCAGACAGAATCAAAGGGCCGGTGGACAATTTCAGAGCTGTACAATTGAGAACTAGTTGGTGAGAGTTAGTACATTTCCTCTCCTGCCTTCACCATGTTGTGATACAGCAAACAACATAACACGTTCTCTTTAGCAGTGTATGGAAATCCAATCAATTAAAACAAAGCATCACTGTGTGTAGTGGAAAGGTCAATCTGTGGGCAAACATTTAATTCAGGTTTATCATCAAGATCAAGCACTCCTCCTTCCTGTTTATTTACTTACACACAACTGCAAGAACTTACACCATCCCAGTAAAAGAATCCAGGAAACACTTTCAGAATCTGCTGGGCCTGCTCAGTGTGGACCTGCCCTTTTGAAAGAACATGATTGCAGTATTCACAGCAAAATGCCTAACCGCCCAGCAGGTGGAATTGAGATCCACGACCAAGAAACGTCCTGAAAATCAGAAAACTTGCAGATGCTGGAAATCTGAAATAGAAAATGCTAGAAACAGCAGGTCAGGCATCATCTGCAGAAATAAGAACAGAGTTAATGTTATAGGTCAAAGATTCTGTTTCTCTTCTCTTTCAGTAAAGTGCATGTCCTGCTCAGGGTTTCCATTTAAGTCTCAAGTTTGCTCTTTATTGGTCCAAACAGGGAAGAGGTGGCTGCTACAATTCACAACTGCTTCAGCCTATAAGCAAAGCAGTGAGGTTACACACGTGGCAGTGTGTGAACAAACAACACTGGGTAAGTACAGAGTTGGGCTTGACAATAATGGACAATGTCTTTAGTTGACTCTGCTTATTGTTTATGCTCTAACGGGAAGTACTGCTTGATCACTTGGCAGAGTGCCATATTAGACCCAGTACACCTACAACTGCACCCCAGAAAAGAGAGAAGGACAAAGGAAAATTGGGAGTTTTATTATTTCAAATAGACTGAAACAATGCATTATTTATCAACAATTTGGAGGGGAGATATGATGGAGTTGCAAGAGGTAATGACTGGTTTAGATAGGAGAAATAAAGATCAGCAGACGTCATTACATCTGTGCCCTTGAACTATCCACTAATGTTTCAGAGAAAAGGCATTAACTTTTTTTCTACACTGAAAGTAGTTATGATCTAGATCTCACTGCCTGGAAATGAGGTGGGAACAGTTAAATCAGGGCTTTCAAAAGGTAAGTGAATAGGCATTTAAAGAGAATGATTTACAGAGTTACAGGGAAAGATCAAGGGAATTAAACTGATAGGATTGCTCTATTCAGACCATGCAGACTCAATGGAGTCTTCCGAGTCGGAACATTTCTATTTCCTTTCAAATATCAGGTGAATTCTTGCACGTGTCCAGAGATTTGACCTGTGGTGTGAATGGGTACTAACTTTTGATCTCAGTCATCCAGTTTGCTTCAACAATGTGGTTTGTGATAGATCACTTGAATGTTGCTTGCATGATTTAACCAAAGGATGAGCTAAACAACCAAAGAGTAAATATAGAAATATTGAAGATAAATAATTTAAAAATTCATAAGCAGAGAAATGACAGAACTGCTGATTTCCAGCACATTATCATCATAAATTACTGTGGAGCATTGAAAACGTGATTAAACTGGGTAGAAGGGTTGAATTAACAGTAGTAACTACACCATCTCTCATCTTACAGAAAATACAGATGGAATGTGGAATCTCCAGCGTTGCCAATTGCAAAGATCATTCTGCTATTTTCTCTTTTAAATTACTTTCCTCAATAAAAAGTGTTTAGTCTTTATTGCTGCAAGTCAAGAATGGAGAACTGGGTGCACCTTCCCTTTTGAGACCCTGGTGAAACTCCAGCGACAGTGACAGTGGCTGAAAGCCAGTTTTCTGTGGGCCCACAGCACAAAACTTCCCCTCACTTGGTGCTCTGATAGGCCCAACGTGGTTCATGAGAAACAGAAACATCTGCGTTCGTGCTGCAGTGTATCCAGAACTGAGGTTCGTAGAGATTATAAAGAACTCAACTCCGCCTTTAGCTGAACTTGATACCAGTCCTCTGAAGATAGAAAATGGCCACTGAATGAATAACACTACACTTTCCTCTTTGATGACCACAAATTATCCTGGAATAGGTCCTCCATCCCTTGATTTTGCTCCATCATTAACATGGAACATTGCAGCACAGTACAGGCCCTTTGGCCCACAATGTTGTGCCGACATTTTATCCTGCTCTAAGATCCAACTCTTCTCTCCCACGTTGCCCCCCCCCCCATTTCTCTATTCATGTGTCTATCTATCTAAGTGTATCTTAAATGTCCCTAATGTATCTGCCCCCTCAACCTCTGCAGGCAGTGCATTCCATGCACCCACCACTCTGTGTAAAATAAAAACATACCCCTGTCAACCTCCCTATACCTTCCTCCAATCACCCTAAAATTATGTCCCATAAGTAAACCTCTAATCCTAACCCTCATTCCCTTAGATTCCCATTGAATACACGGAGAATCCTCTGGAGGTGGGAAATTCCCAGAATTCAATCCTTAGTGATGAAATTTTCTTTTAAGAAAAGCGATTTATTAGTTATTAGACTCTAGGCTTCGTTGTGCTGGCTTTTGTTATAGGGAGGAGCCCAGGCTTTGAGAGGCTCTGCGGTAAATGTGCTCAGTGATGCCATGTCCTTCTGGTAGATTTTCCAGAATATGGCACACAGCTGCTGCAAGGCAAAGTCACATTGAAAGTGCCCTTGGCCAGGTAGTTCTGCAGGCAGGCAACATATCATTGCAATCTAGCAGCACGTCTTTGACCAAAGTAGGGCTGAACGTTAGTTTCAATGTAAGAGGAACTTCTTAAACACAAGAGGCCTTGTTCTAAACTGTCCAGCCAGAGGAAACTGCAGCTCAATATTTACACTCAGTTGCCCTCAGAATCTTACACTAAAGGTTAAATTGTCAGAACAAAACTCTGCTAATATAAAGCAATATATTTTATGTTGAACCTATTATATGTAACAATTTCATAAATTTAATCATTCTATGTTGAGGGACCCTCTCCAAAATCATGCTGAAAATACAACCAAAATGCAAATCTGTATTTCCACAGTGAATAAGCTAACATCAAATTCAAAGTTACTTAGAAACTAGAAGATATATTTGCAGAGAAGTCATTAGAACTAACATTCTGCACAGCTTGTCATCAGGATTGACTGTATCCTTCTTTGAATTAACACAGAGGACATATACATTGCAAAAACATCTCATTTCTTGTTTAATTTTAAGCTCATTATTTTACTCCTGCAATTGTGTGATTGATATAAACATCCTTCTTCTACAATAAGTCTTGTTGGAATACAAATCTTGAAAGGACAAAGTTTAAGCAAATTTAGTCCAGAGTTGTTTGTTTGTGCCTACATCCAGGCTGTTGTTTCAATAATAAATTACTTAGGTTAAAAAAATGGCAGCCAATCAATCCACAATTTGAAGTCTTGTTCACTGTACTGTTGACAACCTCTGAGCTTTTACACTTCATTGTCTTTGGCCCAGTTTCAAAGAACTATTGCCACATGTCGATATTATCTTCTGAATGTCATTGAGTGTGAGAAATAGTGAAAAATATAAATTTCATTATCAGCACAAACCTCAGATCAAAAGATTATTCATATCCTCAAATTTCAAAAACAATGTTATCCAAGAAGCCAATGTAGGCAAAAAGCCAATGTGGGTAAATTGCTGTTTTAGAGCAAAATCACTAATGTATACAAATAGAAAGAACATTTTGGGATATCTTGAAAAGCATTGTGCAAATGAAATCCTTCTTCCTTTTAAATTGGTTGGTAATGTCATTCCGCACAGCTATTTACAGAGTTATACAGTGGTAATAACTGTTTCCTCATTTCTTAACAAGATTATATGCCAAATCCAAAATCAGTGATACAAGGACAATATTGCACTTGCTCAAATGAATTTAGATCAAAAATTGCTTTCCCAAATGTTTGAGCCTTAAACACCATTAGATAATTTCAACCATGTTCCACCACTTGGTGGTGGTGCTGCACATAAGTCCCTTCTGTTGTTTCCCAAGCAAATTCCTCATTTTCATTGTCGTTAGGTCAGGAGAGGTGAAGATAATAGCTAAATAAGTGCTGACAAAATTTGCACAAATATGACACTGATTGAGCTTTACAGGAACGTGCCTTCTCACACAAGGGTCTATGGTCTAGAGTTTAAAGAAACCCTATTGTAGGATCATCAAACCAACAACACGACAAGGTCCACTCCTTATTTTGCTGAATTAGTAAATCTAAAGTTGAATAATTGAGGGAGCTTGGAATCAAAGGGCAAAGATGAGGTAGAAAAATATTACCCAACTTTCACTCTTGTTACATGGCGACCTCTACAGGAAAGTCTTGTGGCTGCAGCTCAAGAGAAAAGGGAGAGGACCTTTATTAACAGAAACTGTCACAGCTAATCATCAAAGCACACAAATCAATTTTATTGAAAATCTTGCATAGGGATTATCTTCATTAAAATTTATTTAACTGGTACCAATAATTATTCTAAGAGTAGAGTGTCAATATTTGTACATACCAGTAACTATGACTGCTGCTCCATTAAGTGATGCTATATTGGGCATATCAAAAATAAATGACAATATTGACCCATTGCTGATAACTCTCTACATCTTTAATTTCCACAATCAAAATGTCTTAATAAACTAAATGCATTTATTCCTCTCTGACTGAACTATTATTCACTACATTATGTCAAATAACTTGGAGGCATTTTTCTTCAATAATTTAATAAAACATCCACTGAATTGGACATGTTTTTTTAGCCTATCTGAAAAGTCCTGACAGGATACCATTAGTGCTGATAGAGATCTCTCAAATATGTCCCTCATTTTCAACATTTTTGCAGCATTTCCCTGCGTGTAATTTGCATCACCAGCAGTTGGAGGACACAACTTCTCAATCTTTACTAAGAACTTTCTCATTTCCGCCCCCCCCCCAAATGGCCCTTAAAGAATGTGATTAAATTTGCAAAGCATTATTTTAGCCAATTATCACATCTGTACAAATGTTCATGTTAATAAACATCACAAATAGCACCTGTAAATAATATGAACATCTCCCACCACCATGAATAGACTTTATCAATGTCAAATACAACCCTGAATGGCAAATCTTGATTTAGTGACCCCTGTTTAATAAAATATTCCAAATCAACCAAGTTTTATTCTTTATTCTTGTCCCTTTTCTGCAAAGCTATAATTTTACCCAAAGGACAATAGAATTTTGTAGCCAACTTATCTGGATACTTAATGAAAAAAAAATTCATCAAATTGTTCCAAATTATTTTGAAAGGAATGAAATATACTTCACAAAGAGGTGACTGGAAATAGTTAACAGAGTGATGATGGCTTGTTTCAGTTTAATAATAAAACAAGTAAAAGCTATGAACAGTTTAACGAAGCAGCAAGGAGAGGCTGTTGCCAAGGGCCTTACTTTTAAGATGTACAAGGCCACCACAAACTTGTACAAATGAAATGACGAAATTCCATGCTTTACGCCTCAACTCCAGTATCACCTACCCACGCCCCACCCAAACCATTATTACCTGGTCAAGAAACAAAAATGCTTGGAATACTAGTCAGTTTAGACACCATCTGTAGAGAAAGAAACAGTACCTCCAGGCAATGACCTTTCATCATCTTATCTAATAATTTATTTCATTCCTGTTATGGGACCTTGCAATGTGCAAATTAGCTTCCGTATTTCCATTCCAACTATAGAAGTGGCTCAGTGCGAGGTGGTTCATGATTGTAAAAACTTTTCTCTCTACCAAATGACATCAAAGCACAAAGTACAAATATTCTTACATGTCCTCTAAATCAGCACATACATATTGGCAATCTCTCCATCTACATTAATGGACCATCTTTTTGGAGTGGGGTTGTGGAAGGTTTGTGAGAAGAGAGACAGCAATAGCTATGTAAAAGGTGGGGAACTGTACTAAAATCAATTTGTGGACATTTTGTAGGCATTTCCTTTATTCAAGCTGTGCTTTAAATCAGTCATGTCAGGATTTTAATCCAATTTTATAAATTGAAAGATTAAAAGGTCAATAAACAAGTCTTGCTTCAACATCATTAGACTCTACATGCAGACTAATGTGGTTGCTGCTGCTACTTCCTGCCCATTCATAACCCAGCCTCACTTCCACATGGAGTTTTAATATTCATTAGACTTGATGCTAAAAAACTGCAGAGGCAAATGCTCCCATCTCCTGGTCTGATGGAACTCGGGTGGACCCCCCAACAAAAAGTATTTTGTCATTTTTGCAGAAAATGGAATGCAAGGCCTAACCATGGCAACAACCAGATAAAAACTGAACAACTTCTACAGCATGCCTAGCCGTCATTGCAAATTTATCAAGACAAACTTTTGTAGGGAGTATTTTTTGGTCCCCTCAGCTCACCCAGGCAATGAAGTAATGAGGTATTGAGAAATTTAATTATGACATTTAAATATTTCTGTCAAATACCAATTAGCAATCAGGTGTATAATTATACCAATTAACTTAAAGGCATTAAATTGTTGTGTTGAGATTAGTGTGCCCCAGGAGATATGCATTTTAGGTATATTTAGCCTTACAGTTTATATTCTGCACCCATAGTTAATTATTGGATTATGTGGAAAAAAAGACACTCCATATGGACGAGTGCAAAACAAACCATATGAATATCAAAAAGTCATAGGAACAAATTAACAAGAAACGATTTGTCATTTTATGTGGTCAGTCGGTATCTGTCATTTACCATTTTTGAGAAGAGTTAATGAAACTAACCGAAGGAAGTGACAATTACTCTAAATACACATTTTCAAGATGGTAGACATTTTTTTCATACTTCAAAAATCTGTGTCAATACATTAATATTTAATTAATGGACAATGTTTTAAACTAAAATGCACATCAGTAATACATAATTAGTTATGCATTATCCATTAAACAATTTTAAAAAAATCAGTAAGTGAATACTTACTGTCAATTACACAAGATGCAAGTATTGCTGTTAACACTAAAATTGCTTTTCAAAGAAAAAAAATACTATTTAAATGATCAATAATATTGAAATCCTATAAAATGGAGACAATTCTCATCATTCTGGTAGCCATATTACAGGACTAAGCTAATTTAGCCCAGTGACACCACAATGTAGACTGGCTAAAGGAAATGCATCAACAATAGCCAGATGGATATTAATTACGTAGAAGCTTTTTCTTCTCCCCACACAGAAAAAATAGGAACTGGTTCAGTGACAATCATTT
>JARFYF010003786.1:0-10021 GCA_030265395.1 Rhina ancylostomus | reverse complement strand
CCAAAGGTAGACCAATACTCTGGCAACTAGTGCCAGAGAAACACAGGTACTTATGCTAGGCCCCTGATGGGGCTCAGATGTGTATTGCTATGTAATCAGTCCAGCATGGAATCCATGTGCTGGACAGTAAGTCATTAATGGAGCCAAATTGAGGGTCAGAACTCAGAACCATGACACCAAAGACCAGAGTGTCCCGCGTCGGTGAGAGTGAAGTGATTGAAGAGGATTCTTATGCATGACACTTGTGAGCAATTTGGAAAACCGTGGCCTAATTATTGATAGACAGCGTTGCTTTTGCGCTGGGCAAGAAAAGTCTACCAAGTTGATTGAGATCTTGAAGGAGGTGACGAATTTCGCGGACGAAGGCCAGGATGTGGATCTTGTCTGCATGGATTTTTGTGAGACGTTTGACAACGACCCTCATGGTAGGTTCACCTCGAAGATTAGGATGCGTGCCATACACGGCGACCTGGCCGTTTGGATTCAGAATTGCCTGAGAAGACAGGTAATAGAAGAGAGAGCGAAGTGGTCGATGGGACTTATTGTCTGGAGGTCATTAACAAGCGGAGTTCCACAGGGAATCGTAGTGAGTCATGTACTGTTTATCATATATCAAAATATCCTGGAAGAAACTGTGGATTCGTGAGTTTGTACGTTCGCCAACGATACAATGATTGCTCGTGTTGTGGATAGTGTGAAGCATTGCCGAAGCATACAAAGGGATGCAGATGAGTTGCAGAGGTGGCCAGAGAAATGTCTGATTGAGTTTCTTCCTGCCAAATGTGAAGTGTAGCGCTTTGGGAGATCAAATCTAAAGAGACTATACCTTGTGAATGGCAAGACACATAAGAGTGTTGAAGTGCAGAGGGATCTTAGGGCGCTGGTTCAGACCTCCCTGAAGTAGCTGCAGATGTTGATCGGGTGGTGAGGAAGTCATGCGGCATGGCAGCCTTCATAGGTTGGGATATATGATGGAAGGTGATGGTGAAACCTGCATTCAGAACAGTCTGTGTAATTCTGGTGACAACATATAGGACAGGCTGGGCTTGTTTGTCCCGAGAGTTGATCTAAACAAATCTACCAGATTGTGAGAGGCACAGACAGGAGTGATCTCGATTTATTTTTTGGATTTCGGTTCGTCAAAAACAAGATGTCATCGGATTAAGTTGAGTAGAAGGGCTTTAAAACGGCGTCTTGTGGGTCCAGTTGTTAATCATAGAAGAGTACAGGACAACACAGGCCCTTCGGACCACGATGTTGTGCCGAATTTTAAACCTCAGACGATCTGGCGTCTTCCTTCCACATTTTCCTCTCTTTTAAATTCCAACATATGCTTATCAAGCAGGTACATTGTTCAAATGGTACAATTTGACCAATGTACCTGCCTTCACCACCACCACAAGAAGAGCATTCCACGCACCAACTAATCTCTAAGTAAAATACCTTCCTCTGATATCAGCTTGACCCCATTCCTGTAGAGCAATACCCTGCTGTATTGATCCTTGGTGCCCTGTGGAAAAGGTGCTATCTGTCTATGTATTCCTCTTTATATTTTTCACACCTCCATCATGTCTCCTCTCATCCTTCTTCTCTCCATAGTGTAAAGCCCCAGCTGCCTCAGTCTTTCCTCATACTGCATGCACTCCAAAGCAGACAGTATCCTTGCAAATCTCCTCTTTGTAACCTTTCCAGCGCTTCCACAGCCTTCCGATAATGAGCTGACCAGAACTGGACACAGTGCTATAGTCGCGGTCTAAACAAAGTTTTGTAGAGCTGCATCATTCCCTCGCGGCTCTCAGACTCGATACCACGGCTTATGAATACTCGCATCCCATAAGGTTACTTAACTACCCAATCCATCTGTGTAGTTACTTCCAGGGAGCTGTGGATATGGACCCGATCATGCCTCTGCTCCTCCACACTACCGAAAATCCTGCTATTAACTTTGTACTTCGCTTTGGAGATTACACTTCTCCGGATAGAACTCCATCTGCCACTTCTCAGCCCACCTTCTACATGCTATCAATGTTCCTCTGCAATCTTTGAAATTCTCCACAGTAGCCACAAAGCCACTAACCTTTGTGTCGTTTGTAAACTTGCCAACTCACCCTTCTATCCCCTCATCGAATTCTTTAATAAAAAGCAATAAAAGCAGATGTCCCAGAAACTTGTGGGACACCGCTAGTCACAGCCCTCCAATATGAATACACTCCCTCATCCACAAGCCTCTTATTTCTACAGGCAAGACAACTTTGCATCCACACGGCCAAGCCACCCGGGATCCCATGCCCTCTGAACTTCTGAAGAAGCCTACCATGTGGAACCCTGTCAAATGCCTTACTTAATTCCATTCAGACCACATCTACTGTACTACCCTCATCAATACGCCTGGTCACCTCCTCAAAGAGCACCATTAAGCTTGTGAGACACAATCTGTCCTTCCCAAAGCAATGCTGGCTTGCCTTAATAAGACCACGATTCTCAAAAAGCTCATAGATCGTTTCTCTTTCCAACAGCTTGCCCGCCTCAGACCTCAGATTCACTGGCCTATAATTCCATGGACTAGACCTAATACATTTTTTGAATAAGGGGACAATATTTGCCACCCTCAATTCTTTCGGTACCATTTCCGCGGATAACGAGGTCTCAAACATCCTAGCCAACGGTTCAGCAACCTCCTCCCTTGCCTCTCGGAGCAGCCTGGGGAATATTCAGCCAGGCCCCGCGGACTTATCTTTCCCAATATTTTCTAACAGGTGCAACACATCTCGCTTGATATCCACATGCTCTGGAACATTAACGAAAACAACATAATCTTCAGCGTCGTCGAGACCCCATACATGTGGTCCCAAATCCATGTCATAAATAAAACAATTTCAGCCCGCATAGTGCCTGTGAAGAGACCATGAATCATCCATTCCAGCCATCGTCTTCGCAGTGACGTCAGATTATATGGACTCAGTTCCCGGGTTCCTACCTCCATCCTCTCCTCCATAGAAAGAATTTATCTGGATCTTTCACCTTGAGGGAACTGTTCTCAGTGGACAGAAATCTGGATTACACGTCCGAAGCCCATTAGCCATTCAGACAGCTCCCTGCCCCAATTGGTCATCTCAATGAGCAGTACTAATTTGGTGTATTATTGTCACATGTATGGAGGTACAGTGAAGAACAACGTCTTGCACTCCGTTCACACAGATCCATTCATTACAGCAGTGCTTTGAGATGGTACAAGGTAAAACAATAATAAAATGCAGAATGAAGTGTTCCTTTACAGACTAATGCACTGCAGGAAGACAGGGAGGTGGAAGGTCAAAACGAGGGCGATTGTGAGGTGGAGAGTCCATCCAATCGTACGTGGTAAACGTTCAGTAGACTTATGACAGCGGGATAAAATCTGTACTTGAGCCTGGTGGCTCGGGTTTGCAGAATTTTGTATCTACTATCCGATGGGAGGTGGGGAGAATGTCCGAGATGGATAAATATCTCTACCGGACATCATCGCCCTTTATCTCGTTCATTTTACGTTTTGCTCTATTTGTCCGGATACAAAGGGGTTAACCGCAGATGTTTATTCAGTGAGTGTAATTAACGTCAGTCTTAACGAAGCCCAATTGTGTCACCCGGGTTTTCACAAAGGCTTTTAAAATCTGTGCCTTTCGATAAAGTCTCACAGTGTCAGTGGGAGCAGCCCCTCCGTCACTGACAGACAGGAACAACTACAAAGAGGAAAAAGATAATTGGGGAGCAGCGAACAATAATGTGGGTTGTTGAATGGACGGATGGAATCTGTAAATAGTAGCGTGTGAAGTCCTGATCATCGACTGGAATCTGGGAACATTGGGGGAGGTGTTACCGGAAAGGCTCGGGATCTGGAAAGAGTGGAATGTTACAGCGTTGGGTCGGGGTGTGTTCCTATTTGCTGACTAAATTTTATCGGATGCTCCTTGGATAACAGTACAATATCGGATCTACTATATACTCCTAAATATTCAGACCGTCCATTATCCCATCCTTGCTCTTGTAGCTGTTCCAGGTAAATCCCTGTCCAACGGCTCTACCAACAAACAGATGAGAATCAGTGGTCGCAGTGTCCGGTAAAGGGATCTGATGGATTCACGGTCATGAAGTGTTCCATTTCATAGAGCGCAACGTCCTCACCAGCTGAGCTCCGATTGAGGGAGGTGCTATATATTGACGTGGTCTGTATGCGGGGATCAACGGCTTGAATGGCGTTTATCTCCGTGTTAATTACACTTCATGTCTCGATGCTATCTTCTAATATTGCTGACACGTCCCCTAATACATTTATTTGTCCGATAAACCATTGGTGTCTGCACTGCCGTTACTGTAATTCATGCTCTCCTTCCTGTTGCCGTGTCTGGGGATCCCAGCTGTCGCAACTCTCTGCGGCAATCAGTAAAGCGATAGTGTTGCATTAATCATGGTGTAATTGCAGTCTGAAAATTCTGCTAGCTTCCCACCGCCTCCACCCCCCTGGCGGACAGTACGTGCGGCTGAATCAGACTGCTCCGCCGGGGACCTGATCAAATTGCACCAGAATCTCTCGTGTGTCTGTGGCATGTTCCTAGCCAGTTGCAGCTGACGGCTCCAACACACTGACGCTGACCCACATGGTAAAAAATCGATGAAGAACACTGGGCGGGTTCACCCACAACGAATATAAAGTTACTGCATAAAGACAAGGAAGGGCGTTCGGGTCTCCAACCCACACTGACACAATTTGTCACCGCACAATGAGCAGCGACGCTCTCACAGAGCATTGAGTAATGATCAGGCTCAGGAGCCTCGGATGATTCTGCAAACTGACCAGGTCAATATCTTCCACCTCAACAGAAGCTCAGATACTAAGGATGATGAGCGTGATTAACTGGAACACATAATGAATTGTTCACTCATCAGGAATCATTTCAGGACTAGGGATCCCCCATTTCTCATCTGGCTTTTGCTCGAGGTGATGCCGTAATTTTCCAGTTACTGGTTGATATCATTGATCCATAATCACTGTCTCCAACAGACGACCACTGTGTCGGGTACAACCACCTCCAACTCTGAATTCAAGAAGAGGTTTTGACATTTGATTTCCCTCTCTGTGAATCTGCGAACGTTGTTCCAAACACACTGTCATATTTGTGTTTATTTCCCTCCTCACAGTGAACGTGCTGACGATTGTGGTTCTGTCGCGGGGAATGTGCGGTCTCTCCAAAGGCGTCACTCTTTATCTGCTGGCTATGGCAACAGCAGATCTGTTGGTCGTTGTCCTCGACCTGATACTGAGGTAGCTTCCGATTGTATATCTGGAAGTGTTTGGTTTCCTAACGTATCACCCCGTGTGTAATATCCACGCCGTCCTGCTTTACTCAGCCACCGACTGTTCTGTCTGGTTCACCGTCGCTTTCACATTGATCGATTTGTGGCCGTTCGTTGTCAGAAGCTGAAAGTGAAATATTGCAGCAAGAGAACGGCGGCTGTGGTTCTGGGGACGGTGACAGTGCTGAGCTGTTTGAAGAACATTTTCTGGTATTTCATGCTCCTATAATCCTACATAATGGCTAATTTTCCTTGGTTTTGCTGGGAAAGAGGCGGTGTTCTGTTCTCAGTGGCATGGAGCGCAGTCGAGTTCCAACATTACCTCCTCACGCCTGTAATCCCATTTGTCCTCATTCTCCTGCTCAATGTTTTGACCATCAGATACGTTTTAGTGGCGAGCAGAGCCCGCAGCAGGCTCCAGGTTCGGAGAGATGGAGAGATTCCCAAAGACCCGGAGATGAAGAACCGCAGGAAATCCCTCAATTTACTGTTGGTTGTGTCGGGGAATTTCATCCTGTTGTGGGCGCTGTTAACGGTGAATGTTGTGTGGCTCCGATTGTGTCACATTATTATGGTTGCGTGTTCACCTTGGACCATAAGGGAACTGAGCTTCATGCTGCAGCTCCTGAGCTGCTGCACAAACACGGCTCTTTACGCCGTGACTCAGACTAAGTTCAAGGAGCAGCTGAAGGAATGTGTGAAATTTACCCTAATTCTCACTGTGAGATTCGCTCAGTGCGGAGCGTAGCTGCGACATCGGCGCGACTCCCCCGCCTGAACCAACCCCGTCTCTCCGACTCCAAACACACCGGGGGTGGGGTGGGGGGGGTCATGGATAATTGGGCCGGGAATTGTGAACTGGAAGGAATATTGCCTCAGTTCTGTGACTTTGCTTTGTTCTAAATGAGCTTTCTTGTTCCTTGAACAAATTGTGTGTAATTTGTGTTTAATTTGTTTCACTTCAGAATTCTGCTTATATAACGCGATTTTCCAGTGATGTCGCTGCAAGTACGTTTTTTACTGCATCTGTGCGTTCGTGTACCTGTGAATCTGAGAATAAACTTGTCTTTGACTTTTACTTTGAATTATCCCAAGGCGATTTTTCTCGGCAGAATAACTTTACGCCGTTTGAGGTTTGAATTCACAGAGCTGGAGAGCTGGGTTAGAAAACAACGTGCAACACAAGAACAGTCCCTTCGACTCACGACGTTCTGCCGGACTAATTATACAAGTTTTTTCAATGTTTCACTTAACCAATCCTCTCTGCCTACACAATGTCTGTAACCCTCCATTCTCTGTACATCCATGTGCCTCAGATGTATTTCCCTCCACCGCCACACCTTCCAGCACATTCCAGGCACCCACCAATATGTGGGAAGAAAACCTGCCGCACATATCTCCTTTGAAGTTGCCGCCTGTCACATTAAAGCCTCGTACCCTGGTATCAGACATTTCGTCCCTGGCAAAATGTTACCGGATGTCTGCTTTTATCTGTGCCTCTCCTGCTCTTACGTACATCTGTCAGTTCTGCCATCAACCTACGACGCTCCAGTTTTAGCAACCTGTTTGTCCAACTTCTCCTAATAGCACAAGCCCTCTAATCAATTGCCTCGTGTTGTGGCATGTTGAGGTTAGGTAAAGGGCTGGAGGTGGTGGTGAATTTGGGAAATCGTATTTGTGGAGGGTTTTGGCATGTGGGGGTGTTGGCCAGGGTTTGACTGGGATTTGAGTACAGGGGAATGCAGGACGTGTATGTGATATCACAAAGGGTGCCTATTGTCTAGTCTGTGTGAACAAGCTGTCTGTGATGCCAGTACATGTATCAAGGGATATATGTAGGTTAGCAGGGGTGGAAACTCTAATGTGCTGGTTCAGGGGAACAGGCTCAGACCCGGGTGTAAGTGTTTGGGGGGAACGTACAGGAGTGTACATGCGATGAGAAGGGTTGCTTCTTCTCTGGCCTCTTGTGAGAAAGTTGTCCGAGAATTATGGATATGTATGTAGGGAGGCAGGGATTGTAGGGATGTAGCTGGAAACGGAACGTGTACTGTGTTGTGTCGGGGTGTGGGGGTGGGTGGGTGGGAGGCGGCTGAGACGCGAGTGTAAGTGTTTGCTAGGAATATACGGGAGTGTATATGGGGTCAGAAGGGGTGGGTGTTGCCTTGTCTATGTTGGGGAAAAATATCTTGGACTCAAACTTAAAGATATCGGGAAGTATGTGGGATTGCAGGGTGGTACATCTGAGATGGTCTACTGGAGGCGGGTTCTGTCTGGAGGGTGAGAGTGTGTAGGAGTGTCTGGGAGATTATGTCGGATGAGGGGAGATATGTTTTTTGGGATTGGGTCCCCAGTCAGAGTTAAATTGAAGAGGAACGTGTGACCCTAATCTTTCGAAGCCTTTTTCGGGTCCTTCGAATCTTTTCTGGGCCTGATCGTGATTTAAAAAAAAGTTTATTTTCCTTTACTAATTTTTTTAGACTTGATTAAGAAAATTTGAGGAGTGGGTCTGTCATAACTCAATCCATTTGTTCTCTTCTCTCTTTCTCTGTGAGGTTGGCCAGCTCAGGTTAGTTTCCAGGTCCATGATCACTAACGACTGGATCCCGTACTGCTGGACATGCCTGCTGACAGGTTTGTTCTAGTGTTGTCCTGCAAAAGTACTGAGGTGCCTGTGAGTCTAACCCTTAGGCTATTAGCTGTTTATCCTACGTATAAGGTATGACATACCTTGCACTGAATGGCATACTCTAGATTCTGCTGGCTACAGGTTATCCTCTGCTCTATCTGTGACTATTTTCCTGTTGCTCTGTTGTATGTTATTCTCTTTTCCCTATTTTTGAACGTTCACATGCTCCACAGTGTCTCCCGCTACAGTTTGGAGCTGTGAACAGTTTGGTACTAACTAATACGTCTCTTAGATTATCAGTGTCCTTCTAAAATCTGATACTGTTGTGTATCGTCCCACTGAGCTCACCCGCCACTTCAGTTGTTGAAAGTGGCTCTTAATTAGTATGTGGGATATCGATGGCCATCTGATTTTACCCTGTAATGAGTGGTGACATAGATGTTGCCCTGTTCTGTGCCTTGGAGTTTGTAAGGCCTCCCGAGAAATATGATTTGATGTGCCTGAGACTGTGTTTACTGGAACCTCTGTCCAAGTGCAGTGAAGAAGATAGTGGTGGTCAGGTTGAAATCCTACTCCCCGGTGCAAATGCGGTGGAAGCGGGTCTGTTGTGATTCGTCGATGCCATTGAAGGTGTGTTTTCAGTGATGGATCGCTGTGTGCATGAGTGTATAGGTGTTTGTTGGATTGAAAAAGAATTCAATCGCTAGTTTTTGGCTTCCATTTTCTGCTGCCAGATTGAAAACGGTGCTATCCAGGATATCATCTTTTTCTCGACTTGTGATGGCGTTCATTTAATGGAGGTGTGATACGTGTTCATAATTTGAGATAATTCTTCTAACTCTCTCTTTGAATGTATCCAAACACACCAGATGTCATCTCGATATCTGTAGAGGCACATGGGTTTTCTGGGATATTTTGGGCACACTGTCTCTTTGCACTTTGCCACGTATATGTTGGCAAATTTCATTCCTATTGCCGTGCTTTTGACGTTGGCATCTTCCCTCTCCAGGTCTGGGTATTTTTGTAGGATCTTTCTGACTGCCTGTATGCCCCTTACGGGTCTCTATATTCGTAGAAAGGCTTTCAATGTCCATATGGTGTCAGGGTGTACTGAGAAGGAATTGACAATTTGGACGAAATGGTATGTGTTTCTGATGTTACTAGGATGTTCCTCTGACAGTGGATTGAGGAAGGAGTCAATGTATTCTGCTATCATGTAGGACTCACTGCCGCTGTCTGATACGATGGGCCTTACTGTAGGTACTTCTTCGGGTACGGTCCAAGTGTCTGGGTTCTTGTGTATTTTGGTGAGAATGTAAAACTTCCTCGCCCGGGCTTGTGTCCCTGTCAGGTATTCACATTGTTGCTGGTTGATGTGCCTACACCTTCTGAGCTCTCCTGGAATGTCTTTCATTTCCTGTTGAATTAGAGTTATGGTTCGACGAAGAAGCCGTTCGTGGATCGTTGAGTGAGGGTCTTCATACCTCCTGGTGAGGGTCCTCAGTAATTAATGCCGCATTACTGAGGCACTGGCTCTTGAAGATGTCCTCGATGGTGGGGAGGGTTGAGCCGGTGAAGGAATTGACTGACTCCACAAACCTATGCACCCTCTTTCGATCCTGTGCACTGGAGAGTCCATACCAGCAAACTGTTAGAAAACTCTCCAGCGTTCATCAGTAGAAATTGTCAAGACCCTTCGATGCCAAACAAAATTTCCTCAAACTCCAGTCGAAGCAGAGCCGCAGAAGTGTCTTCTTGTCGGTGCAAAACAAAACACATAACTCGCTCTCCCTAGATTCCATTGGACGTGAATTTTGTA
The DNA here is from genome assembly GCA_030265395.1 of Rhina ancylostomus. Classification (NCBI taxonomy): domain Eukaryota; kingdom Metazoa; phylum Chordata; class Chondrichthyes; order Rhinopristiformes; family Rhinidae; genus Rhina; species Rhina ancylostomus. Next base: position 245 of record JARFYF010003786.1, on the reverse strand, counting down.
ACAATAATAGGGTTGAGTTGGCGGGAGATTTTAACTTCCACAGGGTCCCCCAGTCCTAAACTGCAACAGGTCAAACTTGGGGGGAGTCAGGTAGGATTTAGCAGACTTCGATTGGCTGAGCCTGTCTGAAACGAAAGGAACGAATTTCAGGTCGGCGGTTGTTAAGAATGTGATATCAGGTGTCCAGGAGCAGCATGTTGCTGTTATAGTGATTGGTAAACCTGGTAAGCCCCATTAGAGTGACG
>JARFYF010003765.1:0-10033 GCA_030265395.1 Rhina ancylostomus | reverse complement strand
TCTCCTGCTCATGTCTGCATGTACGTGTTCATGCAGTTTCATTACTAAAATAAATAGGGTTAAATACTGAGGATTTACTTTAGGTGGTGGTGGAATGAAAAAAATGTTGGTTTGGTTCACGGGCTGGAAATGTAGTGTAAATAAGAAATCAGGTGTTAACAGAAGGTGTGATGGCGCCAAATTAACATCTGTAAGCAACTAATAACGTAATGAGAGCAAATGCTGCTTCTCCAGATATTCCGACATTAATCCCAGAAAAGCACCTAACTTAATGTCAGCCACAAAAGCAAATCTTAAAAAAGGAGAGTAATTCCTTCCACAGCCTTTGTTCAAATGTTGGATTTAACTGAAGCCAACATTTGGGAGAAAATTTCTGTTCTGACAATATTACCTGCAAATAAAAAAGAAGCAAGCTTATTATCCTCTGTCCTTTGCACTGCAATAAGACAGCACCTCCCAAATGCACGATCTCTACAAGGACAAGGGTGGAAGAAGCCTGGGAACACCAGCACCTGGAAGTTGCCCTCCAAGCCACACTCCATCCTGACTTGGAAATACAGTATATCGCCGTTCCTTCACTGTCACTGGGTCAAAATCAGCAACCCTCTCCTGAACAGCACTGTGGGTTTACTCACACCTCAAGGGCTGCAGTGGTTCAAGAAGGCAGCCCACAACCACCTTTGCAAGAGCAATAAGGGATAGGCAATTAAATGCTGGCTCATCCCTTGAATAAATAAAAAAAAGTTTTGGGCAGGTTTAAAACTTGTGTAACAAATCTACTCTTCTACTGTTGGGCTTGTTAGGTTAACAGCAGAGCCTGGATTTTATATTTTTCCACAAATCATGCACTGAGACACTTGCCTTCATCATTATATCAAACTTCCAGAGTGCATTTAATACACAGTCATTGTGCCTCTGGATTTTTCTTACCTCCAACAAGCAAGTTCTTACCCTTCATATTCAATATTAAAAAAGTGATTGTGTGACCCAAAGAAAAAATACAGAGAATAATTTCTAAGGGGACATTAATCCGTTTCTCAATGTACTCTCATGCAATTCAATAAATGTACATGCCTCAGATGCTAGAACCTAGAAGGCATTTCTGAAACCAGCAGGAGATTAAAACTGCAATGGATTATATCAGTCATTTCTTCTAGTCCGCAAGGTCTTTGAATTTATTAACAGACAGGGAGGATGACAATATTTATATGTAAAAGCAGCTTTCTGAACTTTCGTACTACACAAATATAAAATCTTTGGGTTTTTTTCAGTGAGGAGCAGGTAGCTGTGGATCTAGTCCAAAGGGGTGATGTTATAAAGGTTGTCCCTGGTGGCAAGTTTCCTGTGGATGGAAAAGTAGTGGAAGGTTCCTCTATGGCAGATGAATCTCTCATTACAGGTATGTTTTGAGTTTCTTCAAAATGCGCTGGATTTACCATGCTTCTCCCCATGTATTGCTTTTAAAGATGCCAAATTGTTGTCTCTCTGTAATGATCTTTGTTAAAATAAAACAGAGAGGAAGACATATATTGTTCATCTGCATTCTGCCATCTTTATTTTACTTCCCACTTGTTGTATAATTACAGATTAAGCCTGCATTACATCAACCCAAGGCAGACAAGCACAATGAGTTTCACAACTCAATCCAATACATTGTTTTTGCTTAAATTAAGTGTGTCCCAACTGCTTGTCAACATAGAACATAACAGTTACTAACTCTTGGGATGCAGTGGAACGTTCATTCCCAGAACAAGTTCAGGGGCTTATCCTGCCCACTTATGGAACTTGTTGCCAAATAACAATATAGAGACAGAGTAAGATTTATCCAATCATAGGCCAGGTCTCTGGTGCAATCTGTTGCCACAGCAGTATCACGAGCAGAAGAAAAGTCTTCCATGTCTCTGTCTTGATTCAATAGAACATGTACTGCTGATGTTGAACTCATGATGGTCAGAGATGGTCCATTTGAACGTGAAGTTTTCCACTTGTACCCTGTGGGTCAAAGGTCCTTTATGCTTGATGACCTCTTCAGAAATTTATTCGGGCTTTGGATATCACCGTCTCCCCAGATTAGAAATCCAAACATCAAGATCTCTCAATTGATGCGTTGGTGTTTGGAAACCCAGGAGGACAAATTAGGTTTGAGCAAGGACTTTTGCACAGTTTTTTCCCCTTACAACATAGAAGGCGGCAATTTGGCTCATCACATCTACGCTGTCTCTCAGGGCAATCCTATCAAACCTATTCTCCTATTTATTTTGCTATAACCTATTTTCTCTCACATGCTCTCCCACCACCACCTCCTCTAGGAGTAATATAACTAATTTACCTACCAGGCACATCTTTTGGATGGGGGGGTGGTGTGTAACTAGAGCACTCATGGTCACAGGGAAACTTCACATGGATAGCAGCCAAGATCAGGATTGAACCTGGGCTGCTGGAGCTGTTAGGTATCAGCTCTAACCTTTGCACCTCTGTGTACCTTTGCACCTTAAGTATATCTCATGATCTGCCACTACAGATAAATATAATGAGTTACAGACCCAATATACTGCGTTCAATATTTTACACTGTCATAAACAAAATGTTTAACATAAGGAAAAATGACTAAATAAAGATTGCTGGGGCAATTAGAGCTTTCACAGTGGAGAGATTTGGATATTTGTAGGCTAGCAAGTATGGGGATTTAAGGGTGGTAAATGAGTTGAGGTAGAGATCAGCCTCAATCTAATGGGATGGTGGATAGAGCAGTTTAAGGTGTTCAATGACCTGTTCCACCATAGCAGGGAACATTGAAATGACAAGTCAACTAGTCCAATCTTTTAGTGTTTCAAGAACCATCTTAACAGTAGGAATATAACATTATTGTGTCTGCTGCTATTTCCTTATAATGTTATGAAATAGACTCCTGGATAATAAGAATTGAAATGATGCTTAGATACAATACAGTGCCATTTTATTGAAAATTCTTAATACATTTTTTTTAACAATTCAAGTTTTGGTGAAAAAATAACTTACAAGATAATGGAATATATTCTCTATGATAGGAAAATTTTGTATTTATTGTACTTTTCATTATTAAATCTCTGATGATTATGGTGGTGTACCTGATATTTTAGCATAATAAACATGCTAGCATTTCTAATTTCAGTGAGGTTTCACACTTATTGTAGAATACATTATCTAACCTACTCAATATTTTGAATAGGTTTTGAATTATTGGAACTGATAGTTACTTGGATATGTATCAATCAAAAGATTTATTTAGGAAATTGGCCTCCAGATACAGCTTAGTATTTCAGTAGATATGTGAGTAATAGCTTAAAAGTAATATGAAACCTTCAGCAATCATGGCCCAGAATTTGTAGATAGCAGTGAGGTCCCCACACCTGTCATTGTCCTATTCACTGTCTGTACTTAACTAGTGCAGATTTCCTAATTGTAACTAGCTGGACAAAAGGGCTCTATTCTCAGTGCTGAAGCAAAAGAAATTGTGGTCAGCAACTTCCTGGTTTAACTGGCAATGAGGAACTTTCAAAACATCCACATAGTATGTTAAAATGTTTGAACTACTCAATTGCCTTAACAAATTAGAAAATTTGCAATACAGTCAAATACAGAGCAAGAGCAACAGGGGATCTTGAGATCAGCAAAGGCAGGTTTTGTTAAGAAGAATATGGATGTTGGATGATTTGACATCTTTTAATTCATCCATCCAGATAGATTGTAATGTCCCCATTCCCTCCAGCATCACCATCATCATGGTGACATCAGTTATCTTTGTGATCCTGGATATTTTGCTTCAATTATTCTGTGTGGAAATTATTTCAATTACTGATTTTTGTAGAAATTCCTGATTTACTTTTTAACACTTTGAACCTGTGCTCCCTGTGTTGCTTTTACAGTTTAATTTATATAATGTTCCAACTGAACATTTTTAATCAACAAAAATTTCACAGCCTGAAGGTCATAAAGTTAAACAGCACAGAAACAGGCACTTTGGCCCAACTCATCCATGCCGACCAAGGTGCCCTCCTGAGCTAATCCCATTTGCCTGCATTTAGCCCATATCCCTCTAAACTTTTCCTATCCATGTTCCTGTCCAAATGTCTTTTAAATATTGTAGTTGTACCTACTTCTACCATTTTCTCTGGCAGCCCATTCCATACACCCACCATACTCTCTGTGAAAATCTTGCCGTGCAGGTCATCTTCAAATCTTTCCCTTCTCACCTTAAACCTATGCCCTATAGGTTTAGGCTCCACTACCCTGGGAAAAAGACTGTGACCATCCACCTTATCTATGCCCCTCATGATTTTATAAGCCTCTATAAGATCACCACTTAGTCTACTTCACTCCAGGGAAAACAGTCCCAGCCTATCCAGTAGCTCCTTATAACTCAAGCCCTCCAATTCCAGCAACATCCTTGTGAATCTTTTCTGCATCCTTTCTAGCTTAATCACATCTTTCCTATAGCAACAAACAATCTGCTGGAGGAACTCAGCAGGTCGAACATATCTGATGGCGGAAAGGAATTTTTGGGTTGAAACCCTGCATCAGGGCTGGCGCAGGGCCGAGTCCATTGAGTCCTGATACAGGGTTTTGACCCAAAATGCCGACAATTCCTTTCCTCCATCAGATATTGCTCAACCTGCTAAGTTCCTCCAGCAGATTGTTTATTGCTCCAGATTCCAGCATCTGCAATCTCATGTCTGCAATATAGTACAGCGACCAGAACTGCTCACAATATTCCAGGTGTGGTCTCACCAACGTCTTGTACAACTGCCTCAACTCTTGTACTCAGTGCCCCGTACAATGGAGATAAGTTTTCCCTATGCCTTCTTCACCACCTGGTCTATCTGCGTTGCCACTAAGGGAACTATGTACTTGTAACCCTAGGTCTATCTTTTCTTCAGGTGGGACTCCCAAGTGTCTGCAGCCTTGATTCAGAACTCATGGATTCTCTCCAGCTCTTGAATGTTCTTATTGTTTCTTGACAACAACATCAATAAAAAACTAACCTTTGTCTGGCTTAGTTAATGTTATTGTTTGCACTTGATGTTTTGCATTGATATCTAAAATGTATGCATATTGAATATGGAATAAACACTATTGATTCACACTGTGCATAATTAATCCTTTGTTTTTTTTCAGGCGAGCCTATGCCAGTTGTAAAAAGAGTAGGAAGTGTAGTGATTGCTGGTTCCATTAATGCACAAGGATCTCTGCTGATTCAAGCAACCCATGTCGGTTCAGACACAACATTGTCACAGATTGTTAAACTAGTAGAAGAAGCACAGACATCAAAGGTAAATCTGACACCTTTGCACTATCCAATGAAGGTCTAGTTGTTTTTCTGTATTCATCAACAATCGCTATTGGAAAGCTAGCCACTTGTAATGAAACTGTACAATTAAAATAGAAAGGCAATATATGACAGTCCCTGAGAATCTGAAGTAAAATCAGAAATTGCTGGACATACTCAAGTCCAGAAGCTCATCTGAAAGAGAAATAGAATTAATATACAGGTCAATGATCAACCTGAAAAATTAACTCTGCCTTTTCCATATATGCTTCCTAACCTACTTTGTATTTCCAACATTTTCTGATTCTATTTCATATTATGTTATTGCTATAAAATTATACTGTAAATTTAGAGATTGTCTTCATAAATATTCTTTTCACTCCTGTTAACAATGTAATTTCTGCAAATTCAAAGGGTGATGAAATTTGAGAAAGTCACTGGAAATAATGTTTACCTTCACAACTTGGAGGTTGATCCTTGCCAATGTTCATTTCAAGTAAAACTGATGAAGGTTGCTGACTCCACCACTGTTTCAGGCAGTGAGTTCCAAGCACCCATCACCCTTTGGGTGAAAAATTGTCCTATCAATTATGTTTGCCAGTTGTTAACTTCTCTGCCAAAGGAAGTAGGTCCTTCCTGTTCACCCAGTCGTAAATGCACACACCTCAATTAAATTTCCCTACACTGTCCTTCAACATAAGGAAAATAACCAGAGTATAGTCAGTACAGTAATACTCCAATAACCAGGCATGCTCAGGGCTTTGGTGGTGTCAAACTGCAACATTTTCCAGACTATTGGATGTTATTTCTATTAATATCCCAGCACACTTATAATTCCCTTTTTTTGTTGTTACACAGTACTACAATATGTTTGCCTGTGAATCAGGTAAGGGAGGGTGGGAACCAGGGCCCTGGAGAGTGGAAAGGGAGCACAGGAACCATGGACCCGGTGAATGGAAATGGAGCATTTTAATATTTATAATAAAATGTCAGCTTCTCACTTTGTCACGCATGTATGCTCCATGATTTGTAGAATGTTTAACAAATTAATTTAAATTAGTGTCTTTTCCTTCCTGGTTTGTTGTCTGTGAGAATCCCTTAATGTGATTAGCTGCTCAGCCAGCTTGATGACATCATAACAGCTGGATACCAGAATCCATTTCAAATGGGACATGACGGCAAAAGGGGTAGCTTTTGGCACAGGGATCACTGAATCTTTGTACAAAGCTTGAGGCAAGCAGTGAATATCAACACATCGCTACTGACCTCAAAATCCACACTTATCAGCCATTGTCTTGCACCTACCTCTGGATGCATCATAGATGTTACCACCAGCCAAATCTTGCTCTTCTGCCAGGACCCAGCAATTTACTTCTGAGGCTATGACTAGAATCCATAGCTTTGCTAATGAGATTGTCACAGCAAATTGCTATGGTGCTGTGATTATTAGACACCTGCACCTTGCTCTGGACATAGTTATACTCCAATCAAATAAAAGTCAAATTATAGATCCATGTAATTTATTCTTAGTTAATGAGGTTTATTATTTACAATATACTCAATTAATCTGAAATAAGTACTTTCCTCTGAGCATCTACAGTTGACACTTCCATCTGAAAAAAACCCTGCAGCTATGATAATGTTCAAATTATTTTAATTCAAAATCATTATAATGAAATCACAATGGTGTGCTTATATTGAAATCTAAATGTATCTGCATGAACATGACTCTTATCTGTTTTATATATTAGATCTTCATTCATTGTAATTTTTAACTTTTATGATGTGGTTTTAGAGAATCATAAGATATGACAAACCAGAAAATTTAGTTCCTTCCCGTGTGAGTCATTGAAAACAAAATATTGTTCAGAATGACACACAGGGTGCTATTATTTATAGGTAAGGATTTTGTTTGAAATTTTTATAGAAGATACAAGCAGTTTAAAACAATAATATTTGGGCACCAAAATTCTTTTGCTGTTTCAGCATTAATTATTAAAACTTCCATTCACTTCTGGTATATATTTCAAATTTGGCAGAGAATAGAGACAAAGGTAAAACCAACATCATGGAAATCTGCAGTAATACACTTTTTACATGAAAATATATTTTAATTTGTATTTCATTTCATGATTTTTGCAGGCTCCAATTCAACAACTTGCAGATAAATTGAGTGGATATTTTGTTCCCTTTATTGTTGTCATTTCTGTGGTTACACTCATCACTTGGATCATCATTGGTTTTGTTAACTTCGACATTATGAAAACACATTTGTCAGTAAGTTGCCTGTACTACCTGTTTTATGGAGTGTCGGGCTCTAAGGCTTTGTTCAATTTGTTTTAATGTAAGGGTAAAGCAAATGCCACTATCTTGTAAAACTTTCAGACAATGCCGTACTTAATAGTACTCTTAGACCCATATACTAATTAATAGTACTCTTAATACCCATAGAGAGCTATGGGTAAGCCGAGTAATTTCTAGGTTTGGGACATGTTCGGCACAGTCTTGTGGGCCGAAGGGCCTGAATTATGCTGTAGTTTTTCTATGTTCTATGTTCTTTGTAAATCTAAGGTGACAACTGAAACCAGTAAAGAAGCTAGCTTCAAAATAAATTTGGGGGAATGAAATAATTTTTTAACTTTCCTGTTCAGCAATATTGTTTAATAATTTGTTTTAAAATGTAACATTTTATATCCATTGACTTAAGGAGAAGATTGGGTGTGATGGAGGGGAGGGAATGGATGGGAGGATGAGAATTCATTTTTCTTAAGTATCATTGCACACCTCCGCAATACCCAGGAATTCCAGCCACATTTGCTATCTAGAAAATAAAGTGAGCTGATAAAAGTCAAAAACCTGCAGATGCTGGAAGTCTGAAATAAAAAAAACAAAAACTGCAGATCAGACAGGATCTGTGGAAAGAAAAACAGAGTCAATGTTTCAAGTCAAATACTAAATTAAATTCCAATTTACAGTAAACATGTATAAAAGTTCATGATTTTCTGTAAAATATACACCAACTTCATACCTCCAGTACACCAGATGATGGCATCTGATAGTCAGCACCAGGAACTCTACTGTCTAAATTGCTATTTATCATGATGCAACACTGAATCAAAGCCCCATCTGCATCTCAAGTGGATGTTAAATGCATGCTACCATTGTAAGAAAAGCACAGTTGTTGTCCTGGTGTTCTGTCTAGTATTCATCCTACAAGTTACACTAAAACAAATGATTTAGCATTTACTGTTTGTGGGACCATGCTGTATGCATATTGGCTTGTGTTTCCTACAACTTTAATGGTCATTGGCTGTTAAAGTCTTTAGACTGTGAAAACATGGTCTGAGTGCTAGTTCTTCCATTCCACCTTAATTGTTTCCTCTTGCCTGCACTGTCAACTTTTTGTGTATGATCTGCGTTTAAAGAAGATCATACACAAATTGGTGGGATTTTTTGTCTGAAAGATAATTTTCTCTTAACAATTAAAGAGCTGGGAGGCAAGGACTGATATGATTATTTGAGTGTTGCATTTTGATATGAAAATTGCGTCAAACACAAAATCTCTGCCAAATAGTTGTACTTATAACTGCTGTAACCTAACGGTGATCAGCTGAATAAACTCAGCTGCAGTATTTGCTGATATTGCCTGTGTATAAGCAACTGTGGCAAAGGATAATCACCCAGTAGTATTGGTTATCTTATGGCCTAGAAAATGCTCCATGCCATTCTTTTGACATAAACACAGCAATGTGGGTCACACTAATGCAATTTGTGAAAGTCATATTTAGAGCAAGAACTCAAATTGCAAGGTTCATAGAAGAGTGTTGCCATGTTTCTCTAAGTAATTCCCTGCTGAAAGTAGCATTGCCATTTTTGGCACAGTGTTCCCTGTTGATGTTGCATGTCCTTATGGATGTTGCTATGTAATGGCTGCAATCTTTTCAGGCCGCTCTTAAAGGCATATGCTCCTGTACAACAGTACTCTTCCAAATACAGGATTGTTGGTGACATAATGGGCTCGGGGATGATGGAAGGGATGGCACGTAGTTGGGGTGTGAGATAGGGGAGAGGAGAAGAAGCAAGGGTAGTGTTCCCAGGGTGTCAGAGGAGCCTGGAGTGGCTTATGAATTCAGTAGCTGTGGGGGGCATTTTTTTATTCAAAGGGGCCATGGAGAATCTCCAGAGCTGCAGCTGTGAACTCCTGCCTGGAGGTTTCCAGGGTTGCTTCTGTAAGTAAAGTCCATTAATGCCTGAATTTTGGGAAATTTGCAATGCAACCGCTGCCCATGCCCACTCTGCCTGCTCCTCTGAGCTGAAGGAACAGTAAATGATGTCTTCTTCCCTTGAAAACGGAGTTTGGTGGCCTCCATTATGCAGCAGTGGGCTGAAAACTGTGAGATGTGGCAGCAAGCAGCAGCCTGGAATGGTCCTGAGGCTAGGAAGGTGAGAATTACCATGATCCTGCTCTCATGGGCAAAGCAAGAAGGGCACATTTGGTTTATTATTGTCACATGTTTTGTGAAAAGCTTTTGTTTGCATGTCATCCAAACAGATCATTCCATACATAAGTACATTGAGGTAGTAGAAAAAAAACAGAATGCAGAATATAGTGTTACAGTTACAGAGGAAGTGCAGTGCAGGTAGACAAATAAGGTGCAAGGGCCATGATGAGGTAGATTGAGAGATCAAGAGTTCATCTTTATCATATAAGAAGTTCGTTCAAGAGTC
>JARFYF010003764.1:0-10034 GCA_030265395.1 Rhina ancylostomus | reverse complement strand
AGAGGGTGCAGAGGAGGTTTACAAGGATGCTGCCTGGAATGCGGAGCATGCCTTATGAAAGCAGGTTGAGGGAACTTAGTCTTTTTTCTTTGGAGAGACGGCAGATGAGAGGGGACCTAATAGAGGTATATAAGATGATGATAAGTATTGATCGGGTATATAGTCAGAGGCTTTTCCTCAGGGCTGAAATGGTGCCGACAAGAGGATATAGGTTTCAGGTTCAGGGGAGTAGATATAGAGTTGATGCCCGGGGAAAGTGTTTTACTCAGAGAGTAGTGAATGTGTGGAATGGGTTGTCGGAAATGGTGGTGGAGGCGGATACGATAGGGTCTTTCAAGAGACTGCTCGATAGGTACATGGAGCTAAGTAAAATAAGGGGGTATGGTTAAGCAGAGTAATTTCTAGGGTAGGGTTATGATCAGTACAGCTTTGTGGGACGAAGAGCCTGAATTGTGCCGTAGTGTTTTATGTTTTTTCTATGTTTCTATGTAGATTTTTTTAAAAGCTACTATACCTTCTTTTCCGACACATGATGAAATTGATACCACGGAAAAAAAAGGTTTTAATCCTTACCAGAAGGGCTTGATAACAATAATCTATGACTTACTTATGAAAATACGTCCAGAGTCACTGGACAAAATTAGAATGAATGGGAAAGCGAACTCCAGATATCTCTACCTACACGGACATGGAAGAAAATTCTTAATTTATTTAATATATCTTCAATGTGTGCCAGACACTTGTTGATATAATTTAAGGGAGTTGACTGGACTCACATGTCCAAAGATAAGCTAGCTCGCTTATTGCGGACAAGTGTGAAGTGTTGCATTTTGTGAAGTCAACTGAAAGAGGAACGCAGAGTGCAAATGACAATTAAGACCACCTATGTAGGGAAGGATGTTGGCACTTAATGCGGACAAGTGTGAAGTGTTGCATTTTGTGAAGTCAACTGAAAGAGGAACGCAGAGTGTAAATGACAATTAAGAGCACTGATGTAGGGAAGGATGTTGGGCTGCAAGACCATAGTTCCCTGACAGTGGTAACCCTATAGATACAGTGGTACAGAAGGGGTGAGAATGCTTGTCCTGTTCCGTAGTGGTATGAGTAACAATGTCGGGAAATTTGGAGTGTCCTGAAGCATTAGTTCGCCCATATTTAGTGTGCAGTTCTGGTCCCCACATTACAGGGAGAATGCAGGCTTTGGACAGGATGCAGAAGAGGCTCACTCGGGTATTGTCCGGATAGAGTGTATGAGCTATAAGGAATGGTTAAACAATTAGATTATTTTCTCTGTAGTGTCGGAGGCTGAAATGAAACGCAATAGAATCGTATAAAATTATCAGAGGCATCGGTAGTTACAAGGAGTATTTTAACCAGGGTGAGTATGTGAACTATTCAAAGGCTTAAGTTGAAACTAGTTATGTTTCAAGGAGATAAAGGAGAAAAATATTACACATTGATAGCGGTAGGTGTCTGGAACGCGCTGTCAGGAAAGGTGGTCGAAACAGATACAAATGAAACGCTGAAGAGGTATTCAGATGGATATGTGAACAAGCAGGGAATTGTGGCGTACGGACCATGTGCAGGCAAATATGATTAGATTCATTCGCAAGTTGTCGGCACATATTTCGTGGGCCGAAGGCCCTTCTCGTGCGATTTACTGTTACGCTCTGTGTTCTATCACATTCCTCCCCCATCCAAATCATTGGTGTAAACATTATGAACAACTAGTACCAAAACACTTCTTCTGCGGTACCCGTAAAGTCACGTGAGTCACTGCAGGAAAGGTCATTGCATTCGTATTTGCGGCCTGACTGTCAAACAATCGACATTCCACACCAGTCTAATATCCCAATCCCATGTGTTGTAATATTGCACACGAACCTTTTATCTGGGACTTTATCAAAAGCCTACCAGAAATGGAAATGCATTCAATCCACTGGTTCTACCAATTGCATGTAAAATATCTGCAGTAATTATCAAACTTAATTTCCTTTTCACAATTCAACGTTGACATTGTTTAATCCAAACGCTATTTTCTAATCATCCAATTCTTACATCTTCAGAACTGAACTCGAGCATCTCCCATGTCGCTGATGTTCGCCTCTCTGTTTTGCGTTTCATTGTTTTCTTTCTTGCCGTATTTTATTTTCAGTGGCGTTTACCACCCTCTAACTGGCAGGGGCCCGTCGATAGCACTTACATTTTTAAGGCAACAAACACATCTGAAGATGCAATAAATGAATCAGATATTTCCATTGCTCCTTATTTTTTGACTCAGGGATGCAGACATTGGATCCCAATAGTTTATTGGCTTTCAGTCCTATTAATTCTCCAGAGCTCTTTATTCAGTAATAACAATTTCCTTTTCTTTCCTCCACAAACTTTTGCCTATCACTGAGGGAAGTCATTTATTTCTCTTGTGTGCAAACCGTACTAACCTATTGTTTGTAATCACTCTGATACTTTTCCCGTTATGGTTACACACTGAAAAACACAAGTCGAGTCGTTCCGCTCACCTATCAGGAACTCCGATGCCGGCAATGACGACGTTCAATACTCCTCCACTTTCAGATATAGAGCGAGTATCTTCTGAGTCAAGCAATATGTCCTTCCTGATGCAGGTAATCTCTCGAATGAAACTTTCCGGGGAAGCATTCCGAGATTTATTCACAATGAAAAATACTCTGGGACATTGAGGTTTCACCATAATTAAATGTAGAGATTTTAACAAAAAAAATGTGAGTAAAATGATCACTCCCTGTTGTGACAGGTCCTGTTTATTCCGTCGATTTAATTGAATAACTTGGACCACTAGAAAATGTAATCCCGGTAATGGGTAAAATAATGGGAACGCCGTATTTCCAACAGAGGGGATATTTACTGAAACAACTTCAGAACCATCTTTCCATCCCATATTTTTGGACTTATGTCCTACAACTTGCTTCATTCAGCAATGCGTCTCCCAGTGTCAGTGAGCTCCTCCGGAATGTGGCTGTCGTGTTGAACCATGTTTATTGTTATATTTGTTTGCCTGGATTCCCCGATTCATTTAACGGATCTACCCAAATTAACAAACCGGCTCACACTGATAATGTTACCTCAATTAACGCAGTACGCACATTGTTGTTGCCCTTAAGACAAGCACAGCTTTTCAAAATATTATAACATTTAATTCTGAATGTTTTTATTTCTCTAACTGATGCAGCGACTCAAATTCAACTCTCCTTGACAATAAGATCGCACTGACTGCATGGTCAGATTTTAATTATCCACTTGGATTGATTTCAGTCTTCTGATAATCTAACCCATATCCCATGGAAGCTGTGGTCCCACATTGGAGCCTGCACTGCCTGCTCTCTGTAGTATGATTGGACTCCGATTAGGCTCGTCTTTATATTCCAAATCACACGGCTGCATGGGTTGATCCCGCTCTGCTGTAGACTCCGGTCCCACTCTCCCACGGAGAACAATCTGACTCTTCGTTCTAAGCTAGCCTGACTCTCTACTTACAGAACGGAAATATCCATATTTCCGGGTAACAAGGCCGCTCTGTAAGTTTCTGTCCAGAATTTGTTCGGGCCTCGTCTGACAGTGCAGTGGAAACTTCACTCTGTTTTTTTAACACGTGTTGCGCCTAATATGGAGGTGTCTTATTGCGCGGTGTTGTGTTAACCTTGTCTTATATGTTAGAAGTATTGGGATTTATGTGGTCATATGATGGTGCAGTGCAATGAAAGATTTAGTCTGCAAGGATCATCTGCCGTCTGCATGCTGAAATGTCCGATGGTGAAGGGGACAATTCACCCTCTGTTGGTCGACATTCTCAGGAGGTTTCTAATTGTAGAATGTAGGGATGACTTCACTTCGCATGTAATAGGTGTTTGGACTGGCTTGGACAGCTGTACATTATAGAACTGTTCATTCCACAGTTATCTCTCGGTTGTTGCTCCCAATCTACAGATATCGCTTAGTATGACGAAGGAAGGCTTCAAAATTGCATAATTATTGTTGGATGTGTTCTTAAGATTTGTGATGGAGGCTAAAATAATAGCGGAATATTTTGGGTCACGGCATTTCGGTCTGGTATATACGCATTCATAGTACAGTGGATGAATGATTCAGCCTGTGTGTGACACATGTTGAGCCTGGTCTCAGTGCATGTAATACTGCAGTGCAGATGAAGCTTCACTTTGTAAATGACAGACCTCTACATAGTCTTCGCACGTTTGATGATACAGTGCAGGGGAGCCTTCAACAGGTGTGGTTAACACCTGTTGAGTCTAGCCTGGCGATATATGACTGTACAGGTGAAACACAACTGTTAAAGCGTCCCACTAAAGTTAACAATTATTATGCCTGTCCGGAATGAGGGCATTAGAGACAGGTAGCGGAGGTTTCACGTGTGGGTAACAGATGATAGAACTGGTCAGTAGGTGCGTGGCAGAATAGTGCAGTGAGAGAACGTGTTAATACTGGTCTGTAAGTGGGGAATAGTAAATATGATTACTATCCGTTGCGGACTGAACCCTTTCTTAGATTTAAGTGCTTTCCTTCCGGCTAGGTAGCCGGATATTACAATCTCTTTTACTTGCCTTGGCATAATCAGTTGCATTAGAGTGTACATAAAGCGTTCCATGTTCCTGATGGATTCAACGCTTCCACTTTTAGCATACTGCGTTATTCCCGAATTATTTTCACGGCAGGCTATATTGCGCTTCTCTTCCAACCCCTTTCCATGCTCTCTCCCGGAGCATTTTGTGGGCAGCAGGAATCATTACAACGTGCTTCTGCGACGTGAAAGTGAGGACAAAAGATTCAATACGGTTTTATAAAGGATGTGTCGGGGTGAGAGCTGTAGTCAAAGAAGCAGCAGCCACGGCCGGTACTCGACCTGAGACAATCCGCATTGGAGCACAAAGTGATCTGCACGATAAATTTGGATGTAAACGGTTTTAATCTTCGAGAAAATGTTAGCGTGTTGATAAGTCAATGAGCGTTTAGAGAGTACAGTAAAAGGTTCATTCTCTTAATTCTTGTGATGAAATCCATGTAGTTCAGAAACATGGCAGGTGAGTTTGTCAAAGAGAAATGCAATGCATATTGTAGAGAGACTCATTCATGGGTAAATGTAGTGTGTAGAGATTGTAAGCAAGTTGTCTCCCCAGTATAACTGATTTCCACAGAAGAATGAAAAAAAGAATGCAAACCAGTTAGCCAGAAGGGAAGTACTTAAATGGAAGAAAGTCCGAATGGATTGACAGTCCTAAAGGTAATAGTCCTAAACAGCTGCGGTAACACTAAGTCCAATACATGATTCTTGAAGACATGATCTTTGTTATTCATGAATCTTTACACCCGATTGTAGTCAGCACCGCTTGTGTCAGACCTACTCTTCCTATCTCCTCTCTACTAAAGACGCTGCCCTTCAGTCTAGGCGTCTTTCCTTCCATTTCCCGCAAACTTGTGTCGCCAATCTTCCACCTGCACACGGGAACACTTCGACCAACACAAAAAAGTTGGTGGAATGGGCGGACTCATGAAAGAGAAAATGTGCTGTTCAGTAATACGAATTCTGAACATTTGCAAGAGGTAGTCTGGAACTAAGCCTCAAGGTTTCAAAATGAAGTGGCGAACAGAAATTGAGGTGAGGAGAAATTTATTCACAGAGTGTGGTGAATCTTTGGAATTGTACCCCGAGAGCAATGGCGGCTTGGTCACTGCATTTCTTCAGAGCCTAAATCGATGAATTTATCGGCACTGAAAAGAGCCATGGAGATAGTGAAGGAAGATCGTGCTAAGGTTGAAGATGCGGCATTTCCATTGAAGAACAGAGCAGCCCACTGAAGCTCCCAGTCTTCTTGTTCTCATGTGATATAAATAATTGGAAGCACAATTGGAAAAGTGAAGCAACCGCACAGTAATCTGGAGATATGATTTTTGTAATGTGGTAGAGTAGGTTGAGGGAGTGATTAAATGCTGGCAAAAACTGGAAATGCAAGGGCATGTGTGGAACTTTTAAAACCCTGGTTCACCCGTGATTGGCATATTGTGTTCAGTTCTGGGATCACATTGTGGAAAATTATAAGGGTCTCAAAAAGAGGCAGGAAATTATCACAATGATGTTCGGTTTCAGAAATTATTCGCATGAATGGACTGGAGAAGCTGAGCGTCAATCCTGAGAAAGAAAGTCTTTGTGCAGAGTATGTTGAAAGAAAATATTATTTTGTCGCACAGTGTTAAGAACAGGGACATGTTGAATGAAGACAATCGGCGAAAGGAGGCAGCATGTGTGGGCGTTTCTTGAACTGCGAGTGGTTTGAGACCGTAATGTGCGATGAGGGGAAGTGGGGCGGTCACATTCACGTGGTACTAAAACGGGAGCGGCAGAAACATGTGAAAGGAAATAACAGGCTGTCTCACAGCAAGAAGGAGCCAAGTGAGACGAAGTGGATTATTCCGACATGGAGGCAGTTTGACACAATGTGTCAAATGGTCTCTTTCCGGATTCATTCTCTGATTCAGTGATTGCGATCAAAGTTTCACTCGCCAGAGGGGTTTAATGAGCGCTGGGTATTTCCAGAAACATGACCAATATAAAAATGGTTGTTGCAAGAATCTAAACAGGATCAGGTACGAGTATTTCAACATTTTATCTTTCATGCTTTTATTTCCAGTTTTCCGTTTCATTAATTTTCTGCAATAGTCTCAATGATGTTCTATCATTGGCAGTATACCGCTACAGGAATTATTTTGAATTCACTCATCTTTAAGTTAGAAATATTCACAACACGGAGAGTCTCCCTTTTCCAGGGTAGGCCTCCGGAGGCAGTCTTTCACTGAGTCTGCTTGTTCTAGGCAACAAACAATCGAAGCTGCAGTGACGTCTACTGACGTCGTTTGGGGATTCTCTTTGTAGTACATAAGGACGACGCCACAGCACATCTCTTCGTCCCATCAGTCTGTCGCATCCACGACGAAAATCATGGTTTCAAGCTATGATCTTCAGGCTCATGACGATCACGTTCGGATACTGAACCAAGATGTACAAAAGATTTACTATCCCATTCTCGATGTCATCAGTGCTCCAGGTACGTTACTGTGTCTGAATATGTAAACTGGTCTGAATGATAACTCGTTGAAGCAAATTGACTTGTGACAATCAGTAATTAATTGGATAGTTTTGCTCAGCATGCTGTCTATTTCACAATATGTTGTTTGTTACATTTGCTGGTGCATTCCCCAGTCACATTATAACGCGGATTAGTCTCCGGAATAAGACACTGATTTCGTAATTCATGTTTGGATGTACACCGCTCTAGATGTTTTCAATCACATCAGCAGAGATCTGATGAGTTTTAATTACGAATGCTACTGCCAGAAGGACGATAGTTCTCTATGTATCTCAAGCAAAGATAATGCTAGAGTCTTCTTTTAATATTTAAAGAATCGCATTTGTTCAATTAAAATTGGAAGTGCAGAACATGCAATCTCCACGCAACCCTTCTTCAAGCAGAATCAAATCTGTGGCAACAGCATGTACACATTTGATCAATGAGTGTTCACAATGCCGGACGCTCCATTCGGAGACTGTGCAGACTTGATTCACAGCATTGCTGCAATGTGGTGAAATTCCATCAGATTGGCGATTTCCCCTTCCATTTCAGGTTGAATAAACATTGTTTGCTGTTGATTCAGCAGGTTAACAAAGGCTTTTATGAATGGAGTTCTGTTCACTTCTTTCTGATTTTGCTGTTCTCCATTTAAACTGTCTGTCTCATTTCATGTGCCATCAGAACTCTCTGTCGAATCAGTGGGCATATTTCGAAAATCCAGTGCCGGGAATGTATTTCATTAAGATTATAGTTTTCTTACAAAACGTTGTCTTAAGTTAAACAAAAAATAGCGTTTTACGGAAGATGTGTCCAAAAAATCTCTTGTGTGAAATTTATTGTAGATGAAGTGATTCATGTCCCAGTATCTCTGTCAGTGGATCAAAAATTAAAATTTCAGCTTGTCCACAGTTGAGGGAGAAGTTAAAACCATCCCGAAAAAGCCGTTTAATGGAATGGTAGATCTGAATATAAAATACAAAATGCCAAAACAGCGGCTTCAATTTCGTCTCATTTTATTTATTCCGATTTCAGCGCAGCTGGGGAGTGATAAAACGGCTTCCGGTCTGGGACCAAGCTCCGCAACAGGCGTTGTCCCCATGCTTCCATCCCACCAGACTCCGTATTCAGCAGATCACAGAACAGATTAGAACACTTCGACCCACAATGTTGTGCCGATATTTTATTCTACTCGAAGTTTTATCTAACCTTTCCCTCCCACATAGACCTTCATTATCATTCATCGCAATTTCTTCCATAGTCAAAGGCATTTCACAGACAGACAGATTTTCCCGAACCCCTGGTCTGCTCTTCCGTTCCCACCAAACATCCCACTTCTTAGGGCACTTTCCATTGAAACTGCAGGCGACACAACCCGTGTCCTTTCATCTCTTTCTTTCGCTCCATCCAGGGACACAAACTGAGCGAAAAAAAGATCCACTTACGCTCCTTCAAACTGAGCCTACTGCAGTCGTTGTTCACAATGTGGTCTCTTCCAAATCGAAAAATTCCAAACAGAGATTGGGTGATAACTTGCTTTCAGTCTGCAGGGGGGCTCTGAATTTTCCGTTGCTTGCGACTTTAATTCTCCATCATTTTCCCATTCCAACATTGGTTTATGTCCCCCTGTACTCATAGAGTAAGGCAAAATGCAAGCCTGAGGGACAGCACCTCATCTTCCGGCTGGGAACGGTGCAGCCTTCTGGAGGTAGGATTGAATCTACAACGTTAGCTAACTTGATTTCTGGCTGCATCCGTCATCCAGCTGAGATATTGGTTTAGCCTGTTCGTTGTTTCTTTTTATTCTATGATTCTCCGGGTGTTGAGGACACGCCCAGACTTAACTGCTCTGCACAACTTCCTGCAATGCATTTTGCAACTCCTACATTCTTTGGTTTGTCTTCTTTATCCATGCTCTCACGCTCAAACTGCTCCAATCAAGGACTAAAGAACTCTGTTCGCATCTTATTATTATGGCCACCTTGTTCTTAGCCAATCAGAGACAACTTCTTGTCCCACCTCCCTGCAGCTTAACAAACATTCTTTGGCTATTTACGAGATCCGACGAAGAGTCTTCAACTGAAAAGTTAGCTCTTATTTTCTCCCCACAGGTGCAGCCAAACCTGTGATTGTTTCCAGCATTTTCCAATTTTACTTTAGATTTCCTGCATCCATTGTGTTGTTTTTCGAACAGTATCAAGCTCTTTTTAGTATGGAAAGAGTTGGACTCTTTAACATTTGTGTTAATCCGTGTTTGCTCTTTAGATACATTAAAAGATATTTGGCATAAATTCACAACACAAAAAAGCACATTGACCTATGATGTATCTCAGTTAAGTGTAATTGAATAAATATATTAAACCACTAACAAAATTTAAGATCAACATAACTTTCAAAGGACAGTGATCTCAGCTCGACTTCAGCCAGAGAAATTCCACTCCATGGACTTTTACCTCTGGAGCTGGAATACAGAAGTTGAACCTTAATGTCCAAGAAAAGATAATTCTTGTTTGACATTGGTTCAAATTCATTTCTGTTAATTGATCGATTTTACTGAGCGATAGTCGTGTCTGCCAAAAACTGATGCGGAGAAAATGAAAGCGGCCGCAACGTTGAGCATTCCAAAGGAACATTCAAAACAAACAAGAAAAAAAAACTCAGAACAGAAAACGTGGAAACAGCTTAGCAGAATAGGCTACGTTTTATGAATGGAAAACGAAATGCTTGGTCTCTCGTAAAGTTCTGGATTCAGAATCTCTTAACAGTCCCTTTCGTTTACGACCTACTTTCCAACATTTACTCTGTCTCACATTATGGGTGTAGTTGAAGCTGCGGAGATTTTTCGACATATCTTGTTTTTTTAGTTATGTCAGTAATTCGTTTTTCCATCGCCCAGTTTGAAGCTTAAGCTGGATTGCTTTG
>JARFYF010003763.1:0-10034 GCA_030265395.1 Rhina ancylostomus | reverse complement strand
CTCAGGTGTGCACAGTTGTCTAATCAGTCCAGCATAGAATCCATGTGCTGGACAACAAGGCATTAATGGAGCCAAATTGAGGACCAGAACTCAGAACCATGACAAAAGGACTCCTGCGCTGACTCCCTTACTGCAAACAAAAGCAAATGAACTCCTTCATCCCAATCCTTTGCGTGTTCATAGTAATAAGTCCTCAGAATATGTCTGCGAGCAGAAATAAATCTACCGGAGCTCCTTGAGATTCTGAATGATACGCAGATGATGCAATATGCTTTGCTCCCAGCTCACAGACTAATTGCTGAAATAAACCCGACATAAAATTACTCCCATAGTCAAATTGGATTTCTTTCGGCAAACCAACCAAAGTAAAAAAAAGCCTTTGACACATCTTGGCCTTAATATTTCTTAGTGGTATTGCCTCTGGAAATCTCGAAGGTGCACACGTGATTATTAACAAATACTGATTCCCAGCTTTAGACATTGGCAATGGGCCAGCGCAGTCCCTATTAACCTTCGAAAAGGGTTCACCAAAAGCAGGAATAAGCTGCAAAGGGTCTTTGATTTAGTTTTACTTACCATCTGACATGTGTGACAAGTTCTATAAAACATCACAACATCCTTCCTCAACGGAGTCCAAAAGAATTGTTTGAAAATCTTTCTTACAGTTTTGTTCACACCAAAATGACCACCGAAAGGCATACTAAAGGCCAGTTTTAATATTCCATGACTATAAACTTTAAGAATCACAACCTGGTGAAAAACTGTCCATTCCCCACTGGCAGGGACATGAGGTGGTCTCCACTTCCTCATTAACTCTCCATTAACCGTACAAGAGGAATATTTTTCCAACTGCAATGTCATTCCCTAATAACAAAGAAACTAGGTCGTATCCATATCTCAACAGATCCTAATACAAACTTTGACTTTAAACTTACAGGGTGCAAAGGTACGGACCCTGTGTCACCTGTAATGCCGTGGTGTATTCTGTCAGCGCATTCGGTTGTTGACCCAAAGGTTAATGGTTCGAGTCCACTCAGGAACACTGGAGATCCGACAACAATGTTGAAATCTCCAGAGGCAGAAACGCCGTGTTGTCTTTCATTTCAAAACATATTTAGTCACTGAAACTTCATCTACAGGAAACACCGCATTATCTTCACGATTCTTTATTTACATTCATTTTCCATCAAACCGGTACATTCATGCTGACATTGAATCAATAGATATTCTGAAAAATCACCACTGCAGTTTTGCTCTTTGATCCAACACCTGTGAAGTGTTGTGCAGCTGTTGCTCAGGGCCCAGCCCCTCAGTGCCTTCTGGCGGCAGGTCACTGCCTCACTGAACTCACTGGAAAATCTCTTTGTCAATTCTTTGGATCAGGAGCCCGGACATTGCACTTCTCATTCAATTATATCAAGTAACATCGTTGAAACTATCCGCGATGGTTGCTACGCATCTGCATCTGTCTGGTCCAATGTGTATTTTTAGTTGTTTCAGTGTCTTTATTCATTCTTGTTGACAGTGATTGAAGGTCACACAAATGAACGATTTAACTTTAATTCTCTCACCACGGATGAGTATTTCCATGATTTTCCGTTTCCTGCTTTTTTTAATTGAGACAGTTCTGCAGCTTTAAGTTCGGATGAAGTATTTATAACATTGATTGAACAGGTTGGGACGTTTTCCTTGAAGTGTAGAAGAATGAGGGGAGATTTCATAGAGGTTTACAACATTATGAGAGGAAAAGACAGAGTAACTGCGAGCAGGCTCTTTGCACCTAGCTGAGGAGAGATGGTACATAGTTTTCGCTTGAAAGGGAAAGGTTCAGGAGGAACATTAGGTGTAACGTCTTCACTCAGTGGTGGGAGTGTGGAACGGGCTGCCATCTGCTCTAATAAATGCGGGCTCACTATTAAGTTTTAAGAATAAATTGCATAGATACATGGACGAGAGGTCTGCAGGGTTATGGACTGAGTGCAGGTAAATAAAACCAGCATAATCACGTTTCGGCACAGACAAGAAGGGCCGAATGGCTTACTTTATGTGTTGAGGTGTTCTATGGTTCTATCTAATTTTCACCTGGAAGATAACGAAGCACTTGTACAATACAAAGGAGAAGAAAATATTTCTGGTCAGTATTCCCTGATCTCACTGAAACTTAAAAGATGAATACAACGAGCATGATGCCTATAACCGAGTATATAATTATCCCTCTCATTTCCTAATGCCTGACATGAAATACGAAGGAGTTCATTTCCCATTAAGAGCCAACTGTAATGCGGGCATTTCCAGGAATAAACTGCAATTTGGTCACAGGATAATTCAATGGGAATAATTGTGGTTTCATTACTGCCCCCATTTTAAAAAAAAACAAAGGGTCCGCATGTGCACAGGCACATTCCACAGGAGAATTAGTTTTTTTCCAAGGTCTATTTAAGCTAAACAACTCCTAAAATTCTCGAAATACTCAGGATATAAAGAACATCCATGGAAAGAGGAACGAAGTTAAGTTTTCATGTCCAACGCGCTTTGTCACAATGGTATTAGACAATTTCTGCTTTATTTAAGATCTCCAACATTCGAAAAAATTCTTTGATTTCCACCAGCTCACAGGTGAAGTGTGGGGGACTTTACAAACTAGTTTCGAGCTAAACCCCAGGTTCATTTCTGATGTGACAAACACAGAACTACCGATTTATTGACGGCCGCTCCCAGTGAAGGATGGAGTGGGAACTCATTCTCTCCCCAGACTAGCACCGACATATTCCAAATGGACTCGAGACCCAAACATCTGAGCCCGAAGCTGAAGTATTTGATCAGCACTTCAAAAACCCAGGTAAACTAATCTTCGGCGCCCATCCTCCCAGGCTCAAGTAACCGGCTGATTTCCCAGGACACATCCTGCCCGGGACAGACAGTCTGACCTGCCACTCACCCACTCCGACAGCATCACCCATTGTCCCCGTGTTTCACTCCGGGTGGTACCTTCAATGATTTTCGCAAAACCGATGTGAGCAGAACAGAAATTTTCGCTCAACACCGCATAAACTCAGGCAGCCTGATTCCCGACCCATCCTCCCCGGTTCACATACACTGTATGATATCCCAGGGCGCATCCTCCCCTAGTTACAAACACTGTATGATACACCGGCCTATCCTCCAGGTGTTACATGCTGCCTGATAACCCAGGACCCATCCTCCGCAAGACACACATTCCGACCTGCTGCATACCCCGCCGAGACGTCACACGGTCTGAATGCACCGGAGCTCATCGTACCCGAGTGCTTTAAAGAAATTGGTCAATCATGGTAAACAATGCACGAAATTGGCCAAATTTTCCCCAGCACAGTCAACCTTGTTATAACGACAAACGCATTGATGAAAGAACTCAGTAAGTCAAATAACATATCTGGAGGCCAAGGAAGTAAGCTGAGAGGAGGGGTAGAGGGCTGGTAAAGAAGATGGCAGGAGATAGATGGAACCGGCTGTGGAGAGGGGATGGCAAATGTGAGAAAAGGGTGATGGAAATCCATGTGGACAGCAACGTGTGTTGGGGAGAACACAAGGCGTCTGTATTACCCGAAATACCCCACCACCACGGTTCAATCTGCCCATCAATCCCTCCACATCTGGTTCAACCAGGTGCCTAATGAACTCTATCCCACCTTCCCATCAGATGTCGCTTGACCTGCTGACTTTTCCCAGCATTCTGTCTCCTTTGATCCAGATTCCAGCACATGCAGTCCCTTTCCTTTATGACCCTGAAAAATCTTACGCACTGCCAACTGGGAACTCGTGCCAAAAAACCCCAAACGGTAGCGGCCTCAGTGGTAGACAGGTAGGTAGGAGCATCCCTCGAAGCCCTCAGTAATGAATACAGATTTATTTATTTAGATTTAGATACAGTCATCTGTGAGTAACATTTATGGGACATCTGTTTCCGGCAATGACCTTCTACAAAATGAGAGTCAAACTACTAACACTTGACATTTAATGGCACTGCCATCACCAAACTGCCCATCCAGATACTGGGGGCAGCAGTGAACAGAAGATGAACCATGTCACATCGATATTACAATTGCAAGAGCAGGTCAGGCTGCAATCAGGAACGCCAATTCATTTCTAGTATCTGTTGAGCCGCGAGTCAGGAACCGGAAAGAAGGCACTCCACATGCTTGGATAAACGAAGCTACAACAACTTCCAAGTTCGGCGCCACCCATGACAAGATAACTTGACAGTCATCCCGTCAGTCACTGCGACACATGGGTGATTTTTGGAAGAGTAACCAGTTGAGTGCCACGGGATTCAAGGCTATTCAGTGACTACTTACAATTTATATGAATGACTTCATATGAATATAATTTATATGATGAAGAATGAAAGACTACTGTTGCTAAATTTGCTGACGAAAGAAAGATAGGTGGTTTAGCACATTATGAGGACCTTAAGGACCTTCAAAAGAATATGGAAGTTGCGATGGAGCAAGAAGTTGGCCGAAGGTTTAAAATGTAAGAAAATGTGAAGTTATCTACTTTGGAAGGAACGATGGGAAAACAAAATTATATATATGTCGTGAAAGTTCAATGTTGCAGTAAAAAGGGACCCAGGATCCTTGTGTGTGGAGCACCAATCTGCCAGGTACAGTATATACAGCATATACTTAAAATTCTGGCGTCTTTTACAAGCATGTGAAGTATAAAAACAAAATAAAGGTGGGTTACAACTTTACAGGGAGGACAAGGTCACCGAACACATGAGGTGCCATGAACTGCAGGTTTCCCTCCAGGTCAAACACAATCCGGATTTGCGAATATATCGCCATTATTTCTGGGTCTTACGTCAAAAAACTTAATTCCTTGCCCAAACAATACTGCAGGCACTGCAATATGTGGGGTTGGGTGTTCTCGAAACCTGCTTAAGGACAATAAATTACACTCTTCAAGTAACACACATATTTTGAAACAGTCGAGCAATACAGCACAGGACAGGCCATTCGGCCCAGGACGTTGTGCCCATTAGTACAGAAATGCTCAAAGAAACATAAAAAGAAACACGCTGAAACCACTGGTGTTAATGCATTTCCTGGCGAGTGGGAGGCAGCAGGCCCATCAGGGCGGCTCTCTTTACAAACACACGTGGCTCTGGGACCCTCGGCCATGCAGGTCAATGCTGATATTTTCTCCACTAACAGTTTGAAGGCGAGCTGTTGGACATGTGGGACATACGGATGGAGTCAAAGTTGGTAGGATCCTTCTACTGGGAGCCAGACTGTATCCGATGGGTCGAGCAGCCTAGTCCCGCGTCTATTAAATAAAGCGGACGTACTCACCGGTCCAAACACAGGAGGCTGCTTCACTGATCATTTTAAACTGGTTACTGTTGTCCTTAAGCAGGTTTTGTGAGCTTCCAATTCCAACCAATAGAGTGCAAATGGTAACGATGCTGTTTTGAAAGGAAGATTGAACTGGGGACCCAAAAATGCAGAAATAATGGTGATGTCTGCCTGGTGCGTGACCTGGACGGAAACCTACGTGGTGGCCTCCTATATACCTGCGACATGGTCACCCCAGTAGAGTATCAAAATTCACCGAGTGTGAGAAATCATGTGAAACATTTTGTTAGACTTCATAATTATTTGCACTACGTACACAATGGTTTTGTTTTTCATACAGGGGAATTATACTGCAACATTGTAGTATTGCTACGTATAGACAATTGCTTTTTCAGCAACCGACAATCAACCATTCATGTCCAATGCACAGTCTCCACATCTCACTCTGTAGATGGTGTTTGCGGCGAATAGTTAACTGCAGAGCTTTAACAGAACTAAGGCCGTTCATCCCGACGGCCCAATGATAATACGTCCGACAACCACCAGACCTGACCCCCACTGTTGTCTTATTTTTCTCCTCCCGCGCCTCTCCTGTTCCTCGGCGGTTTCAGACCGCGGCCACTGAAGGAGGAAAATGTGGAAACAGCCGGAGAAAATGAAAAGCCGGGTGATGTTTTCCATACGACCCGAATGGTGAGGTGGCCAAACGAACACAGGAGGCATCAGATTCCTCCCAATCCAAAGTAGAGGCGGTCGGCCCTGGCAGTTGTAAATGGCCGGTCATTGTTGGGGAGAGGTTCAAAGGTTTAAAAATAGTAGTGGATGTCCAAGTGGGGAAATAAGGAGACTGGGCTGCAGGGATCCCTCCTCTTGGAGCCAGCATGGAACCTGTAGGTCGAGCGGCCTCCTCCAGCATCCAATCAATAAATCAGTCATCTCACTGGATGCGGCCGCAGGAAGACGCTTCACTCCTCCGTGGGGTACCTGGTACACAAACGTCCCTCACTACCCTCGGAGGGAACTGGGAGTAAATAAAAAAGCGGGGCATTTGCTCTGAGATTTGTTTGGGTTTGACGAGGATGTTTAACGGGTGGCGCGGTCTGCATGGGGTACCGGAAACGCTCCCTCGGCTGGTCCACCTGCGATCTTGATTATAACCAGTGATTGATATCGGCTGTCACCAATAGCATCTCAGCAGCTCAAACACCCTTCGTTGACGTCCGGTGGGCCATGTGACTGCCGATAAGCACGTGCCGTCAGCCGACCTCTGCGCGATCAGAGAAGCACCTGTGTGATGTAAGGTAAGAGAGCGTGTGGGTGGGCAGCGAGTGGAGGCAGCAGCTCAGAGAAGGGTCAGCTCCGGTCCAGGCCCCAGTAGTCCTGTTGACATCCCCACCCCAGCCGTGAAAGTGGCAAGGACAGTGTATGCAGGTAATGAACGCATACAGCCTGCTTGCCTTCATCGGTCCGGGCACTGATTGTAAAATTTGGCGAGTCATATTGCAGAGTATACAATTATCGTGAGGCCACGTTTGAAGTATTCTATGCAGTTCAGATTGCCACCTTGCATAACAGATGTGTCGGCTGTGCAGGAGTGTGTAATGTTAGCATTAATTTCAGACGACGAGAATATAAATACAAGGATGCCACTCTGAGGCTTTATGAGGTGTTTGTCGGAGCACATTTGGAATATAGTGAGCAGTTTGGGTCCTGTATCTAAGGAAGGATGTGGTAACAATGGAGAGAGTTCAGAAGTGTTTTACAAGAATGTCCCGGGGATGAAATGATTCACGTATGAGGAACGTTTGATGTCTCTGGGACTATACTCGCTGGAGTTCAGAAGCACGCGGGAGGATCTTATTGAAACCTGCCGAATACTGAAATATCTGGATGAAGTGGATCTGGAGGGGATGTTTCCAATAATGCAAGAGTCGAGAACCAGAGGGCATAGCCTCTAAATGAAAGGAGCTCCCGTTAAAACTGAGATTAGGAAGAAATTCCTGAACCAAAGGGTGGAAAATCTGTGGAATTCATTGTCTCAGAGGGCTGTGGAGGCCAAGTCATTCGGTACACTTAATGCAGGGGTTTCATGATTAGCAGGATAAATCATCTATGATCGAATTGAGGAGCAGAAACGATTCCCCGAATGTCCTAATTCTCCTCCCATGTCTCATGGTCCAATGTTAATGGTTCTGATCCATGACCATTCGTCAGAACGGATTCAAACGTTTTATTTTTATTAATTCAGATCTCCAGGATCTTCAGTTTTTATTTGATACCCACCGTCTGACGGACAGATGACAGAGATGGGCAATTACCAAACATGGGTCAAATAGTGAAACACAGGTACGTGCTCATTCGGTACACTTAAATCAGGGGTTGATAGTTTCATGATTAGTAGGATAAATCATCTATGATCGAATTGAGGAGCAGAAACGATGCTCATTTATTCACGGCCTGTCTCAGTGAAGGGGGGATGGGAACTGGTTCTCTACACAGAGTAGCACTGAGAGCTTCCATAGGAAATCTAGACTCAAACATCTGAGCCCAGAACAAAATTGTGTGCTCCACACATAAACTCGGGCAGACTGATGCCCGAGACCAACCTCCCAGGACCCACTGTGTGACCTCTCATTCACCACCTGTCACCCCTTTCGGACCCCGGCAGAATCACACGTCGTCCCCGTGTTTCACACTGGGTGATGTCGCCAATGATCTCCCCACAACCAATGTCGGAGCGTCCGAGGCGTCTGGTTCATTGCGAAAGGAGAAACATCCAGTCCCAGTGCAGAACTACCGACCTGGGTAGAAGCCCTGTATACTGCAAGTTCCATATTCTGGGAGTTACCATCCCAGGATTATAACCCAGCAACAGACTCCCCCGCGACCGTCTGCTGGTGGCAATCTTCTGGAAGTATTTCCGCCATTCCTGGGTCACAAACTAAGTCAGAAATGGAACCTAATGACCCTCCATCTGGGCCCGGAACACGCTGGCAAACCCGGCTGTGGGTCACCGGAGGGCACTTCATCTCGTCTCCAGCATCTTAGTTGATTACATTTGATCATTGTTATTGTTGAGTGGGATCTTGTTCAGCACAATTGGCTGCAATGTTTCCTGTAGTGTAACAAGGACAAAATGCACAATATAAAATTGAAACCAGGGAATGCTGGAAACTTGGCGGATCAGGCTGTGGAAAGATAAATGGTGGAATACTCATTGTTAGAACTGGGACTGGCAAAGATGGCGTCTGACCTGCTGAGGATTTCCAGTACTTTTTTTCTTTTTAATTTAAATTCCCTGCACATACATTTTGTTTCCATTCTGATGCACAGATATTAAGTAATTGCAAACTGTTTAGGACATCCTGAAATAATCAACGGATTTGCGTTAATGCCATCCCCACCCCGCCAGTTCTTTCGTTCTCAGTTGATTCCAACACAAGCATGATACATTCCAGACAGTGGAAATGCTCAAAGCATCCTTTCCTCCCAGTATCATTCTGTTGCAGCTGCTCCCGAGGCCACTGACTCTCCGCTGAGGGGCAGTGACTAGAGAACGATAAAAATGTACGACACCCCTTGTAGATCCAGTGGGCTGTTGCCTTGTGAATGGATAAAGTGGCTCATAACTGAAAATGGAAGTAACAGACTCAGCGTCACATGCTCCGAGTTGCTTTATAATAACGTTTAACTTTGAACAACAGTGAAACTGAAATATCAATGGTTGCGTTTACCCTGCCTCTCAGTGAGTTCAATAAATCCACTGGCAGCTCCAGTTATACAGATAACTTAACAGTGCAATATCGACAGAAGCAGATCCAAAGTCAATACACATTGCGGGAAATGCCTGCTACGAACTTTCATGGGGGATATTTAAAACCACACAGTAAATTCAGTGGTGAAACTCATGAAGTTTCCTTCATTGTCCGACTAATTCATTAAGAAGTCTATATATTATTTTAAAAGAAATAATTAAATAGGCCTAATTGGATCGAACACAGTCGTCCTGCAACCAAACCACAATTTCAGAAGAACTCAGTGAGTCAAGAAGTGTCTGTGGAGACAAACGTTGCAATTCACCACTTCAGGTCAAACCACATTTCAGGACAAAGGGAACAAGAATGATCACCGATATATAGCAGTGGGGTGATGGGACAGAGGCTGGAAGATGATTGGTGGAACCGGAGGAGAGGGGAATGGGCAGATGGAACCACATGAAAGAAAGGTCAACAAAGGTAGAAGTAAACTCGGTGAATAGGTGAGTGAGTGTGGGAAGAGAACACCGGGATGTGGGTTCTCCTCTGTCCTTTCTTTTCCTCTTGCCTCTCGATCCTGATAGAGTGCCACGGCCTAAATAGTCAACTTACACATTTTCCTCCAAAGGTGCTCCTTGACTTGGCATTGGAAATGCTTTTCATACTTTTACTTGTACGGAGGTACACTGAAACAAATGTCTGAGTCCATTCCATGCAGATCAATTCATTACAGCGTCCGTTGAAGTTGTCCACGGTAAACCAATAACAGAATGCATAATAAAGTCTAGAAGTCACAGAGAAAGAGTAGTGCAGGTAGACTGTAAGGTGCAAGGTCACAACGTGTCATGGTTCAGAGTTCTGGCCTAAATTTGGCTCCATTAATGCCTTGTTGCCCAGCACATGGATTCCATGCTGGACTGATTAGATAACAATACACACCTGA
>JARFYF010003714.1:0-10054 GCA_030265395.1 Rhina ancylostomus | reverse complement strand
ATGGCAGGATTCTTAGCAGTGTGGAGGAACAGAGAGATCTTGGGGTCCAAGTCCACAGATCCCTCAAAGTTGCCACGCAAGTGGACAGGGCAGTTAAGAAGGTGTATGGTGTGCTGGCCTTCATTAGCGGGGGAATGAGTTCAAGAGTCGAGAAGTAATGTTGCCGGTCTACAAGACTCTGGTTAGATCACATTTGGAATATTGTGTTCCGTTCTGGTCACATTATATGAAGGACGTTGAAGCTCTGGAGAGGGTGTAGAGGAGACTTACAAGGATGCTACCTGGGTTGGAGAGCATGTCTTATGAGGAGAGGTTGAGCAAATGAGGGCTTTACTCTTTGGAGTGACGCGGGATGAGAGGAGTCGTGATAGAGGAATATAAGATTATGAGAGGCATGAACAGATTGGATAGCCAGCATCTTTTCTCCAGGACAGTAATGGCCAATACTAGAGGTCATCTGTTTAAGGTGCGTGGAGGAAAGTTCAGGGTTAGTTTTTTTGTACACAGAGTGTGGTGGGTGCCTGGAATGCACTGCCGGGGGTGGTGGCAGGGGCCGATATGATAGGGTCATTTAAGAGACTAATTTTCTTTCATCCATGTGCCTATCTAATAGAGGGTTGTGGGAGGTGAAGTAGAGAGGGGATAGATTGAGTGGGGATAAGATTTAGGTCAGCACAACATCATGGGCCAAAGGGCCTGTACTGTGCCGTACTGTTCTCTGTTCCATGTCCAGAGGGTTCTTGGGGTACAAGTCCATTGCTCTGAAACTGGCAACACAAGTGGATAGGGTGGTGTAGAAGTTGTATGGCAAGCTTGGCCTCATCAGCCTAGGCATTGAGTATAAAAGTTGGGAAGTCATGTTGCATCCGCATGAAACTTTTGTTAGAGTGGTGTATAGTTCTGGTTGCCACACTATAGAAAGGGTGTGGTGGCTTTGGAGAGGGTACAGAAGAGGTTTACCAGGGTGTTACCAGGATATTACAATGTTTAAAAGGCATTGGACAGTTACTTAGACAGGAAAGGAGTAGTTTTTTTCTCTCCAACAGCACGGTAGTGTAGCAGTTAGCATAACGCTATTACAGCGCCAGCGACCCGGGTTCAATTCCCACCACTGTCTGTGAGGAGTTTGTACATTCTCCCCGTGTCTGCGTGGGTTTCCTCCGGGTGCTCCGGTTTCCTCCCACATTCCAAAGACGTACGGGTTAGGAAGTTGTGGGCGTGCTGTGTTGGTGCCGGAAGTGTGGCGACACTTGTGGGCTGCCCCCAGAACACTCTACACAAAGATGCGTCTCACTGTGTGTTTCGATGTACACGGGACTGATGAAGAGATCTGATCTATTTAGTATTCCTTGCATTTTGCAACTTTTTCTTTCCTATGTTACTCCCCTACTATCCTTGTTAATCCATCAACAGCATATCCCCATGGCAACCCTGACCTAACCCTATCAGAGAAATTCCCTTTGTCCTATCCATCCCTCCCCTCAAATCCCTGCAACTTGTTTTCCCTCCCAGTTGCCAATGGGTCTTTGATCTGAAACACTAATACTCTCCTTCCACAGGTAACGATGCAGGAGGCTAAAGAGAGATGGGTCAGAGTGAGAGGGGCATTGAGAACTAAAGTGGCAGGCACCAGAATGCTTGGGGTCAGCCATGCAGCAGACTTACAGATGCTGCCTGATCAGCTGAGTGCTTAACATTTAAGTCAGACCAACAGCATCTGCTGTTTTGGTAGCTTTCAACACACAGACCAGAGGTGCTATTAACAATGAATTTTAACTCATAAATGCAAAGCTGTAAATAATAGTGCCTTATTAAAATGTTCTTGGGTTGTGGATGACACCACCAAAGCTGCATTTATTGCCTATCTCGAACAAATTGCTGCTGCTTCCATGTAAGAGTGGCAATAAATGTATGGATTGGCAACAGTTTTGCAATATGGAATTAGATTGTTGGCCCAACCAGCCAATATCGGAGTTTATCCAAGATCCAAGTGGTATTCTAAGTTACATATATTGTTCATCCCTATCCTTGAATAACTCACATCAAAGGAAAGTGAAAGGGTGAAACTCATTGAAGGTTCTTGGAAAGTGAGGTCACAGATAGACAGGGTGGTGAAGAAGGCACTTGGCACACTGGCCTTCATCAGTTAGGCCACTGGAAAGAGGAGTACAGAGTAGATTTACGAGGATGTTCCTGGGACTTGAGGGACTGAGTTACGGAGAGAAGTTGAGCAGCTTGGGACTTCTTTCATTGGAGTGTAGGAGGATGAGGGGTGATCTTAGAGGTATAAAATTCACAGGGTATAGACTGGTCTATGCCAACCAGGATGCCCCATCCAAGCTAGTCCCATTTGCCAGCATTTGGTCCATAACCTTCTAAACCTTTCCAATCCATTTACCTGTTCAACTGTCTTTTAAGAGTTGTTGTTCTACCTGCCTCAACCACTGGTAGCTTATTCCACATAGATACCAACCATAGAGAGAGAGAGAGACAGAGACAGAGAGAGAGAGAGAGAGACACACACACACACACAAAAATTGCCCCTCAAGTTCCTCCAAAATCTTTCCCTCTCACCTTAAAGGGGTTAGGTCCGATGAATGTGTGGCTGAAGAAACATAGAAAATAGGAACAGGAACAGCCTATTCAAATTCAGTACCTTGTTTCTCCCTTGATTCCCTGATCTCACTTGCTCTTAGAAAAATATTCAACTCCTTCAATATATTTAATGATATACTTTCAACTACTTTGTGGTAGAGAATTCTGTATGTTTGCCACTGTGGGAGAAGAAATTTCTCTATTTTATATGGTTTTCCACTTATCCTTAGACTATGATGAAAAACACGATGATGCTGGAGGAACTCAGCAGGCCAGGCAGCATCCGTGGAGAAAAGCAGGTGGTCAACAGTTCGGGTCAGGACCCTTCTTCAAGGAGTGAAAAGCAGAGCAGTTAGAGGTGGACAGAAGAGGGGAGGTGGGGTGGGCACAGGGTGGTGATAGGTAGATGCAGGTAAGAGACAGTGAAAGGCAGGTGAGGGGGAGGAGGGGAGAGCAGATCCACCGGGGAATGGGTCAAAGGGAAGGAGAGGGGGGGAAAAAGTTAGGAAAAAAGTCTAGGAAAGGGAAGAAGAGAATCTTCTTCAGGACTGAAGATAGGAAAAGGGGAAGCCCAATATATAGGTGGGAAAAGCAGAGCAGTGATAGGTGGACAAAAGAGGGGAATCTTCTTCAGGACTGAAGATAGGAAAAGGGCCTTAAACTATGATCCCTGGTCCTTGACTGTCCAGCCATCAGGAACTTAATTCCTACATCTAATCTGTGTAATCCTGTCAAAATGTTGTACATTTGTTGAGATCTCCTTTAAATTTCTATACTCCAGTGAACACAAATTGACTCATTCTCTCTTCAGTCATCAAAGCAGTCAATCCAGGAACCAATTTAGTGTACCCTCATTGAACTCCCTCCTAGCAACATCCTTTGTCAGATAGGGAGACTAAAACCACACAGCACCAGTCTCACCAAAGCCCTCTAATTATGACCAACATCCAATTAGTTGAACTGCCTGCTGCATCTGCATGTCTACCTTCTACTGATGCACAAGGACTCACAGACACCCCCTCCCCCATCATCACCTTAATCCATCTATTGCCATTCTGATAATATCCATGCACTCATGCAACCTGGAGATTCTTTGTATCCTCAAGACCCACCCTCTCACCCAGCTTTGTGTCTTGGAGATACTAATTAACTCACTCATCCAGATCATTCATGTTTGTGGATTGCTAGGGATTCAGTACTGATCCTAATGGTATCCCCACTGGTCACTGACTGTCACCTGGAAAGACCCATTTATTCCTCCTTGGTTGCTGTTTGCCAACCAGTTCTCTATCCACATCAACTGCAGAGCAGTGGACTCTGCCCAGTACATCATGGGCAATCCCTCACCATCATAGTATCTACAGGATGTGCTGCCTCAAGAAGGCAACATCCATTAAAGATCCCCACCATCCAGGTTATGCCTTCTCACAGCTACCATTGGGCAGGAGGCAGCCTGAAGTCCCACACCAGCAGGTTCAAGGGCAGCTACTTCCCTTTAACTATTGAACCAACTGGCAAAACCCAATCACTACAGTTAAGCAACACATGTCCATTTTAATCACTTTGCCCTAAAGTGGAGGTTTTTTTTGTTCTAATTGGATTCTTTCTTGTAAAATTTGTGGACAAAATTTATTTTGTTTTTCTTGTGAATGCTGCTTATATGATGCTATGTGCCTGTGACAGTGCTGCATGTTTTTTATTGCCCTGTGCACACATGTACTTCTGCATAGAACAATAAACTCAACTTTGACTTTCCCCCAATCCCGTATGCTTTAGTTTTGCACACTAATATCTCAGATGGTATTTCATCAAGTTTTGAAAATCTAAATACACCATAACCACCAGTTCTCCTTTGTCTGTTCTGTTAGTTATATCTTCAAGATTCTGATAGATTTACCTAGCATAAATTCCCTTTCATGAATCCATGTCGATTTCATCTGATCCTGTCAGATTACTTTAATAATGAACTCCAGCGTTTTCCCCATCACTGACATCGGGCGACTGGTCTATAATAAGATCCAGGTGAAAGGTCTCAACTCAAAGCATTGACTGTCCTTTTCCCTCCATAGATGCTGCCTGACCTGCTGAGTTCCTTCAGCACTTTGTGTTACATAGAACAGTATAGCACAGGAACAGGCCCTTCAGTCCAAGATGTTGTGCCAAACTCATTAAATTAGTAATCAAATGCCCAACTAAACGAATCTCTCCATATCCCTCCATTCTCTGCACATTCATGTGCCTAAAAGCCTCTTGAATGCCTCTGTCATATTTGCCTTCACCTTCACCCCTGGCAGTGCATTCCAGGCACCCACCACCCTCTGTATGTAAAGAAAACTTGAACTTACCCCCTTTGGTATTGGTGTTGCTCCAGATTCCAGCATCTGAAGTCTTTTGTCTCTCCATGGTCTATCATTCCCTGGTTTCTCACCACCTCAAATACTGGTGTTCCACTAGCTACCCCTCAATCTGCTGTAGTTGTTCCAGAATCTAGACTATTGAACAATGACCACCAATGCATTCACCATTTCTAGACACACTTAAATACTCTGGGATACAGCCTATTGGATGTTGGGGATGTATCGGAGGGAGGCCTTTCAGTTGCTATATCACAGGGAAGGCAAGGTCTGTGCAAGCAAGATGGATTGCAGCTGAAACAGAATGGCCCAACATCCCTTGAGAGTAGGGAGCAGGGGCACAAAATCATTGCTCGTGCTATTGGGTGTGGGGTTTAAAATGGAATATCACAAACTAGTTTATGTAGCAGACTGTACTTAAGGTAGCAAGAGAAGACCTTTGAACATCATCAGCCATTGTATGTTCTATTCATTGAGTGCATGGGATAAAACAAATGACAAGTAATTGATTGTACTCTACTCCATTTAGAGGTCACCACTCTTCGATATCAGAATGGGTCCAACATCCTCTGGTGTGGGGAGCAGGGTAGTGCCAGTGCTATTAGGGAGGGGTTAAACTAGTTTGATGTTTACAGCCATGTAGATTCATTTGTTACAAATACCTCAAATTACAGTTCTAATGAGGGGTTACAGCCCAAATGGTAATGCATCCTTTGCAGTAATATGGCTAGGAGTCTGCTTAGCTCAGTAATACACAAGCCAAATTGTGGATTTCAAAACAAGTCATTGAGAGTTTATTAGGACTGCAAGGATGGGAGCTTGATGGCTCAAGGGAAGTTCAGAGCCACACAGAGCCAGAGAGAATTGAGGATGCAGTCTGGAGTTATTGTGTAGGGAGATAAAACACCAAAAGATTTAGGCAAAATGATCTTAGGTGAGGCAGCAACTGTACAGAAAGAATCGTCAGTTTAGCTCAATAAGATGGCACAACAGCGCAGCAGTTAGTGCTGCTGCTTCACAGCTCCAGAGACCGAAGTTCAGTCCCCACCTTGTGTGAAGTTCCTTCTGCCTGTGATGGTTTAGGTTTCCACAGGTGCTCCAGTTTCCTTCCACTTCCCAAAGACCTCGGTAGGTTAATTGGGCCCTGTAAATTACCCGCTTGGGTAAATAGGTGGAAAAAAATCAAAAGGAGTTGATGGGCTTGAGAGAAAGTTGCAGGTTGCAGGGAAATAATGGGGCTGGGGTGGAGAACAGGGCTGCTCTGTTGGGAGCAAGCACAGACACCATGGGCCAAATGGCCTCCTACTTAGGCCACTCAACTAAATCATTAACCTGGTTTTCTCCCTCAAATACAACCTAACACGAGTCTTCCAACAGTTAAATCATTCTGTAGGATCCCTGACCTGGCAGGGAAGGAGGGTTTTGTAAACATCACACCACTACCTGCAGTCTGAAGATCACTTCAGTATTTCATCAGTCCAGATGCTCTGAATAAACATAACAACCCAATTTTAGGAAGGATTTAGATACTATAATCTGTACTTCATTGATAAGCACAAAACAAATGTAAGGCAGAAACACTTTTTATTAAAAACATTCATTGACAAGTGTTGTGGGCAAAAAGTAACACTATGATACTTGAAAACTGAAAATACTAAATACATAAAAATGGGAATGTTGTGTTTTTTGGTGCATTTTATCAAATGTCAAAGGCAATTTTATCAACAAGGATTCAAAGCTTCAATATCTGACATCAGTGAATATTTTACAATTTCAGTCCTAATTTTGATTAAGCATTCCATCACTGCATGCAAACAGAATCACTATTAAACATTTACTAAACTGTAAAAATTCTGGAGATTTAATTAAACTTTTCCAACTC
Source organism: Rhina ancylostomus (assembly GCA_030265395.1). Lineage (NCBI taxonomy): Eukaryota > Metazoa > Chordata > Chondrichthyes > Rhinopristiformes > Rhinidae > Rhina > Rhina ancylostomus. The sequence goes on along the minus strand of JARFYF010003714.1, from coordinate 3,223 downwards.
TGAGTGACCTACAGCTAATACATATGCTACACAGCACAGTCTCAGGAACAAAGGTGAAAATTTCCAAACACTCCATTAATGATTCAACATGAGAAAACTAGTGGCTTCAAACATTGGTTCAAGTGTTACCAGGCTATACACTCCAACTCTAGGATTTATACCAAAACTTTAGTATTGTTTTCTAATCACTGAGCAGCTTTAAAATGATTAACTTTACATGGTTGTGGTAAGGACACTTGCATGTTTAATGTCAAAACATGAACTGACATAATGTACCTTACAAACACATCATCAATAGTTGACTGTTCCCAAATCTTGTAGTCCTCTCATGTTAACTTTCACTCTTGGGTACAAGTGCTGTTGTCAAGGCCAATAGTTAACTGCCCATCTCAGCTGTCAAGAAAGGGTGGGCCTGATTCTTGAACCACTGCAGTTTTCTTTCAGGTGGTTTAATACAACTTTGTGACTTACTCAGCCATTCCAGAAGGCAGAAAAAAAAATCAAAGTCAACCACCTTAATGTGGGGCTATGGTCACATCTGCCTAAACCAAGCAAGGAGAGCCTTTCCCTGAAAGTCATTAGTAAAACAATTGAATTTGAATGCCATTCCAACAGTTTTTAAAACAGTTCAAATATTCCTTGAGATTTCAACAGCATACTTTTTGTTATCATTCATAGCTCTGGATTAATAATCTGTCTCCTTGAAAGATATCAACAGAACAACAAGATAACCTGTGCAAATTTGTTCTTTTCAAGACAAGATATCAGCAACTGCAGCAAGCATAATTGCGAAACCAGGAAAAACAATGGACTAAATTCACATTCAGGTTGCATTTGGAAATGAATGGTATTTGCATCCAGTGAAATGGTTTCAGCTCATGGACAGTGTATTAAAATCAACAGGAAATAATTTCCCCCTTATCTGGATTGGAAAGGTTAATGGAAAGAAATGAGAGATCAGAAAATTCACCACCCCTGTGTGGAATGATTCATTTGTAACCCATATTCACCCAATTTGAACACAATCTTCCTATTTCATATTTAAGGCACTTAAATGTCTATTGAATGTAAACTTGAGCTGTCCAAGCACAAAGCCTAAATAGCCAGTATAAATTCTGACAGTTTTTGGCAAACAGATCAGCTTCCAATTTTACAAGAATAAAAAAAGCTGTAGTAAACCATACCGCAGGTTGCAAAATAGTTACTTAGTTCACCATTAGTTGGCTTAGCATTAGATCTGCTGAACAAAGTTCTCAGGTTTATGTCAATAAATAAAATCACTGAATCAAGGCAGTTAAATGCTGCATTGCCATTGTTTTTCTACCATCACTGAGGATTATTACTAGATATGGAATAATAGTTTCCAGGAATACTAATCCTATATGAAGAGAAAATAAATATTTCCTCCACATATTTTTACTAAACTATATCCTAGTGTTAATCCAGAGATGCATTCCACATTTTGACAGGATTGTGTGGGTACAGGTTCAAACCATACCTTTGGGGGGGGGGGGGGGGGGGAAAAAGGGTAAAAAGTTCCCATTAGCAGATGATTGGCCAAAAGATACAAATAGGTGCGAGAGAGAGAAAAAGAACACTTGTATAGAAGCAGAGAGCAGTTATGATCTGGGAGTGCACTGCCTGTGGGGGTGGTGGGAAAAGAACCAATCAAGCCTTTCAAAAAGGGAATTACAAGGCAACTTGACACAGAATAATTTAAGGTTACAGGGATAGAGCAGGGCACTAAAAGGATTATTCAATTCAGAGCCAGCATGGACTCGATGACTTATGCAGCAATTTCATCATTCAATGCATTTTCATTTACAAATTTATTATATCCATTCAATCACTTCATATGTCAGATGCTGTGATTGAATCTTAAACACCTGGATGTACTGTTCAATTCCCTTGTAGCTCAACTCGTCACCCATCAGTAATACTGCACTAATGAGATCTTGTTCGCTAACCAATGCTAGTAGAAACCCAATCCTGTTCCATACAAGGGGGAAAGGGACTTTATGTCAGAGGACTGGCAATTGACAAGCGCTAAGTTCTTAAGATGTAAATCACAGGCTAGTTCACCAACTCTTTTATATAAAATATGGGAGCTTGTAACACTGGCTGAAAATTAAACACCAAGACAGTCAAGACCCCAACTATGACAGAAGGAATCTAACAGATGTGATTTGCAAATATGAATAATGTAAAATCCTTACATGAACCATGCATTCCTCATTGAAGGCAAAGGTAAAACAATGCCACATGCACTTAAGGAGAAGGGGCCATGTGGATAGAAATGTTTACAGGTCAATAAAAAGCAAATTAATCCTTTCAGGAATATTATGAATGTGTTGTTTCATGGGGCTGTGTTGAAGGTATGTAGATGAATCATTATAATACATTCCAAGATTTACATGAATATGCAAAGAATGGAGGGACATGGACCATGCACACACAGAAGAGATTGGGCGACATTAACTTAATTAGTTCGGCACAACATTGTGAGCCTGTTCCTGTGCTGTTCTACGTTCTAATATTGAGGGAACAAAGTTGAAGATGACAAAAACTGGGGAGGGAATATTGCAAAGGCAATAGTTTGATGAGAAGGATACAAGAGGACCATACCGCAGACGACAGAATGAATAGATCTAGTTAAATTGAGAAATAATGAAAAGTGAAAACTATTACACTTTAAATAATAAGATTGTGAAGTAGATTGATCTTTGAACATAAAACAGTACAGGCCCTTTGGCCCACAACGTTTTGCCGACATTTTATCCTGCTCTAAGATCTTTGTTTTTAAAAACAAAACAAAATGGCAAAAAGATGATGGATTAAATGACAAATTATTTTTAAGGATAAAAGAAAGGAGACTGCGGCTGGACTGGTGTCAGGTTTGGGCTATCGCTGAACTAGTGCAAGAACAGATGACGTGCACGTTCTCAGGGATATGGCCAGACATGCTGCAGTGTTTCAAAATGATTTAAGTATAACAATCTGTTAATAGTTTATGCCAAAATGAACAAGGTACTTTCTTTACAGATTGGAACATTCCAGAGCATTGAGAATGAAGAGAGTGGGAGTTAACTGTTTTGTTTTAAATAGTATAGGGAAGAGAGCAGAGAATGGAACTGGACTGTCAAAGGGAATGGAGAATAAGAGTTGATTTAGACTGGGTTAGATATTCAAAGAATGGGGGGGGGGGGGGGGGGGAAAAAATAAA